>JAHZNB010003655.1:0-12554 GCA_027744295.1 Callyntrura guangdongensis
TGGAGAAATAAAACTGATAGAAGGGCCCTTGAAAGAAGGATCTTGAAACAATTTCTATTTTCTTTTCTTTTTTGGTATCCAAAGATAAAGGCTATGGCTAGGGGTTATGCAAGTCATTTTAGAAGTAATTTTCAAATTGGTTTTTATACAATCACTTAACCTCCAGTGTACCAAATCACATACCAAAGTTTAAATTTCATTATAAATGGAACAAAACGTTCTTTATGAATTAAATAATTTTTACCACGGAATGAGTAGGTTTAAAGTTTTACACACCATAAGCCTTTTCACTTCTCAACAGCAAAGTATATAATCAGACTTTTTCCAATGGAAGCAAATAAAGTCAGTTTTCTGATAGGCAAACGATATTTATTTAATTCGGCATTCAGTTTTAGGATTTTATTAACCAATTTCTTCGTATACTACTCTACTTGTTAAAATGGCAATGCCAATGTGGTATTTTAATAATAAAAGATAGTAGCTATAATCGCTTTTACGTTAGTGTAACTCTCTAAGCGTAATAACATCCCACATTCGGAAGATTAAAATAAAAGTGCTCAGACCAGAAATCTTGCATCAACGATTTTCAAGCCCGAGACATCAAGAACAGTGGTAAGGTTGAATAAAGTTTCGTTTTTTTAGTCGAAGAGTTTATTTAAGTTTTTTGTCACCTGCCTTAATGACAATTTGTGGGTCGTTTCTAGGCTACTTTTTATGCTTAGTCAAAATATGGAATCCGTTATTACGCCAATGAAATCGAGTTCATTGGAGTATTGAGGTTAACATATCTGTGTGTCTGTCACCAATCCAGACGCTTCAGCCGATTTGGCTCAAATTTAGCACACGTGTACGTTAGGGTACAGGGGCCTATGGGATATAATTTTAGCAAATTTGGTTCACCCTCAATGGGTCATTTGAGGGGTGAAATATTAAACTGTCACAAAAATGGCCTACCTGTGGGTGCAATTTCAGAAAATTTGGCCGACCCGTGGGAGGCTATTGAGGAGATAAACATTATTCTTTAGCCAAATTAGATCAAATTTTGTAAGGCAATGCCAGGTCAACTGACAAGCCATAATTTTAAGTTCTCATTACCTCAACCAGTATTCATCCCTAAAAAACTTTCATCGGCGTCTCTAAAGCAGCGATTAAGCCGCGGTTAACTATTAGTGAAAACGACAGCAAGATTTTAAAATACATTCTTGTAGTCATTTAACGGTTACGTAGATGACTGTGTAGTGTTATCTCTAAGGACTCCTTAGTAAGGAGTCAATAAGGTCACTTAAACGAATCTAAATACATGAAATACGGTTACAGTTAGTTTACACATACATAACAGAATTTGACTATTACCTTTTGAATAATTTAAAACCGATTAGTAAATTAAAAATGTTGTTCAAAAGACTACAAACATGTAAACGGTGAATCCATTTAAGTTGCTGTATAAAATGCATGGGGGTTATATAATTTGTTTTATACTATTCCAAATAGTATAGCTATTCGTCATGTAAGTGTAAACCAACTATTACTACAGCAACAGCAATGTAGTGGTAATATAAAACCTGGTTTAAGTATTATTAAAAAATCCAAAACTGTTTTATCCAACCATTTTTTTTCTGTTTTACTTACCAAGACATTATGCTACAAATATGGATATGAGTTGTCGCAAAAAAATACTTAAGTTAATTAAATTCTTTTTTGAGATGGCTTGGGTATGTTTGACGATTTAAACATCATACTCATATCTACTGCTCAGCATGGTTTTATCTATTTTTTATGTTCCAAATTCACATATAAATTTTTATCTGCCAATTTCTGCGTTTGCTACTCTATAATTTGTACACCGATGTTGGATTTTGATATTTAGACGATAGTTTTTAAAATTGTGTTTGTGTNCATATAAATTTTTATCTGCCAATTTCTGCGTTTGCTACTCTATAATTTGTACACCGATGTTGGATTTTGATATTTAGACGATAGTTTTTAAAATTGTGTTTGTGTACTTTCTCTGTATAATACTTTCTAGTGGACAAAGTGCCTTAAAAGCGTAATTATTTACATATGAACCTTGAAGCCTGTACATAAAATTTTGCCAAACTTGCCTGTAGATTTGCCCAGTACATTAGCTCGATTCAAAAATTATAATTTTCAAACACAAAATTACTGCTTTCTAAAAGAGTTTTGTTAATCAATCAACTAAGATATACTACCGACAGTTTGCTCAGATCGTACAAATTAGCCCCATAATAAAATTTACCTCAACCGACTCAGATTTTCTTTTGAACAGTTTTGGCCACAGTTGATTTGGAATTTGTTTAGTTTCGGCTTTGGTTAGGTTAATAACTAAACGTAACTAAATCGAAAGTAGTATACTGAAATGGTGTTACATACCTGTAAACTCTGAGTGACAATTTGCTTCCAATAAATCACTATCAGCTTGTTGTTTCAGCTAAAGTATCATATTTACAATTTTTTTCTTTTGTATTAATAATACAACCATTGTATTTTTTCATATATACATTAGCAAGTTACAAAGAATTTAATTTATTGGAATACTAATTCAAAACACCAAAAACTGAAATATTTAGACTGTGGAACGCCAGGTCATGCAAACAAATCTAACCCGAAATTCTATCCTACATATAACAAGACACACAGTAGGGGTAAAACAATTCAAGAAAGGATTTTTACCTTGCCCCTTCCTGTTCCTCCTTCATTGGTGACGTATAGACACCGGAAGTTTATTACCCAAAAAAGGCCAAAATATGTATGACTTTATTACCTCAATATGACTCGTGATGATTTGTGTTTTAAGTGTGGATAACTTCACTAACATTTTATTTTCTTGCAAAAATCTTAAGGGAGACAAAGCTGTATGGAAAAGTAACAAAGCAATAGAATTGAGAGAAGAATCAGTGACTCCCCAAGTGATCAGAGCAAGTGTGAATAACAAGAAATGTAGTGCCAACATGATTTGAAATACACAGATTTGGTCACAATTATTGCTTGGAAACAGAGTTTCATCGAAAATGTTTGGGAAAATTGTTTTCGTTTTCATTATTTTGTCCCAAAATCAAACAACTTCTCATAAATTTCAAATCAGTAGGTATGGCGACATGTTTAAAGATAAAACTGATTTGAGTGACTATGACTCCGAAGTAGATGACGGCACTGATGTGGGCAACTATAAACCGGAAGTAGATTACGGAACTGATGTGGATGACTATAAACCCAAAGTAGATTACGGCACGGATTTGGATCATTATAAACCGGAAGTAGATTACGGCCCTGATTTGGATGACTATAAACCCGAAGTAGATGACGGAACTGATGTGGACAACTATAAACCCGAAGTAGATTACGGCACGGATTTGGATGACTACAAACCCGGAATTGATTATGCCACTAAATTGTTCTCCTCCAAGAAGGAAATATCTTTTGATTCGAAGTTGTTGAATTATTTTTTGGCTCCTTTCTTTAATCAGAACTGTTTTGTTGCTTACCATAACTTTATGTACGCAAATCTACCACCCAACAAACATCCAGTGTTGCTACGTCGTGGCGTTCCCGGCGTCTTCAAAAAAGGTGAAGTCAATAATTGGTACGCATATAAGAAATTACTATGGGTTCCAGCAGAACTCATTGCTCTCACGGAAAAGGATACTGAAGCAACATTTCCCTGTCCAACGTCAAGATTCCTGAATGAAGTCCACCTGGATCCTGCCATTTCTGACAAGGACTTTTGCTCACGGTTGGACTATTTCCAATTTTCCTGTGCGACAAAACCTTGGAACTGCTTTGTTCACGTGGACATCTTTCCACCTAACTTTGTCGTACAGGATAAATACAGGGAGCTGTCCTACCCAAACCTCTTTAAGTATAGAAATGTGGAGGACGATGTTTTGTTGCCACCTTCGTCAATTCCCACGTTTCAACTACTAGTGGCCGACCCCAAAGCTTATTTAAAAAAGAATAATTCAAGCTTTGCAAGGTGGATGAGAGCAAGTGCAACTGCCAATATTAAAGTATTGCCATTTAACCTTGCGTTGTTTGCACTTTTACGAACATCTTTTAATTCCAACTTTGATACTCATGTCGCAACTGTGGTAGACATAATGAAGCCCTGCTGGGAGTGCCATGATGACGTTTCTCAGATTTCACATGAACTGGCAGGCTGGAGTTCAGCTTCTTTTGTCAATCTTGTACAAATAGCAAGCAAAGGATCAAATGAGATTCGTCTATGGGACACTTTCTTCTCTCTGCAGAACCGAGTTGAGAGAGGAATCGTCAGAAGCATTCAAAGAAGCAAACCAGATTATCCTAAATTCGGTCGTTCGATTGCCACATCAACAGCTCTCATTAATAATCATGAAGAACGTTTTAATAGGGCAACTGCCCATGTACTAAAGAGCATTATGGGCAACTGTTCGATTATTATCTACGACATCTCCAGAAATCATTATTATCAGTTCATTGGTAGAAAGTTTGAAGTTCAGTGGATCATTCATGCTAGCATGGGAAACAGGCGACATAGCGGAGATGCGATTGTACTTAACAATAAATTATCCAGGCTCCGCTTTGTCACTTGTGGAGAACGAGGCACAAGTGCATACCCAATCGAAGAGTTCTTCAACGTTTTTGAAGGATACGTTTGGATGTTCATTGGAATATTTGTTGGTGTTCTATCCGTAGTGATATTCAGAGATTCCCAAAAAACTGGCACAAAAGGAATAATATATCACCTATTGTCCGTAATAATGGTGCTTTTGGAGCAGGGTGGACCATTTTCTAATAAACTACTCAAGGAATCTCGTATGAGGTACGTCGTGACTGGATTGATGCTGGTGGGAATCGTTTTAAGCAACGCTTACAAGAACACAAATGTATACAATATGGTACAACCCAGGCAACCGATACGGTATGAAAATTTGAGTGACCTCATTTCCGACAATTACACGTTATACACAAGAGCAACCAGGTTGATATATCCTTTGTGGAAGGACTCAAGCAGGATCGTGAAATTTCTATTAAACATGCCACACGCAATCGGTAATTTGAGCCCTAGTATGCTAGCATTTTCCGAACTTGAGTTTTTTAAGAACACAACGAAATTTAGGGAAGGCGATATCAGAAAGAGACTTTTTAAAGTCACTCGACTTCATCCTTCTGTAGGAAAAATCTTGATGGGACAGCTCAGATCTGGTTTTTTTCAAAACAATATAGAGAGCTTAGAAGCAGAAGATAAACTGTACGAGATGTTTTACAGCTCAGAGGAACAAGTCTTGTTTAGGGATATTGCAACTTGTAAGAAAACTGCTGTCATTCTGCCCGAAATATTGTGTCACAAATTTGAACGGAATATCATAAAACAACCTGGGAGCAGGTTGACTACTCACATTGGAAAAGAAGTCTACGCAACACTACAAATTGGTATAAACTTAAAAGGGTTTGTCGATCTTCATATAATTGCACGGATACAGAGAATTCTACAGTCAGGCATTTTTGAATGGTGGGCTAACTACTTGGGAAATGGGGGTGCAGGGGCAATGACAAAGGTAAATGCATCTTTAACGCCACCAAGTATGTCAGGGAATATATTGGTTATATTTTGTGTTTGGTTGCTCGGTGTCACGTTTGCAATTCTAGTTGCTTTGGTGGAATCTCGTAAATATGTTTGGATGGGTTTAATTAGCATCTTGACTTGTACAGTACTGGCATTTAAAACTATTATAAATTTTGCCTTAAAGAAATGTGGCGCTTGCGTTTTGACTGCTTTAGTTCAAATAGGAAAATATATTTGGATGGGTCTCATTTGTGTGTTGTCTCGTATTAAATATGTAACAAGTAATATGCTTAGGAAGTTCTCCCGCATGTAAGGGTAGAAATAATTTCATTACTCCTCTTAGTCTTGTGTCACTTACTAAGGCTTATTAAGTAAGTTAAAAATGCATAACCATTTTTCAAAAAAACTTAAAAAACTTCAACACATAAGCAGAAGCTCCGCTCGGAATGGCCCCCGTGAATGATAAATAATTAAACATATCAATTTAAATTGTGCAAGTACCCCTCATATGTACATAAAATATTTATTAGGTTAGTTTATTAAACAAACAATAACAGTAGTAAATTTGTTAACTAGTGGTAATAATTGTATTTATTTTTGAAATACGCAAACAAAGGTTGTAGTATAATTATAGTTTATGGAACGACATATGTTGGGAACATGTAGCACTTAAATTTTTACGCGACGACACTTTTTAGTTAGAAATTTATTGATGATTTCGTCGTAGTCCAAAGTATTTGCGATTTTTTTCTCAATTGAAATAATTGCTAGTCCATTTAATCTCTCTTGTCCCATAGAAGATCGCAAATACGTCTTGATAAGGTTTAGCTTTGAAATGCTTCGTTTACTAGTTGAAACTAAAACTGTCATCGTTAAGAATATGCGCATTGCAATATAGGAATTGGGAAAAAAGGGGTATGTAGAAGCAAGCTGGAATTTGATTCTGTGCTTGCAATGTGGTCTTCATACATTGCAGATTCACTTGTTGCACTTGTACTTAAAAAGGTAGCATCCGAAAGCGGCGGAGTAACAACTGTGTCGGCCAATAATCCTGCGAAATTTGCACTAATAGATGCCCTTGCTACCAATTCATTTTGACGCTGTTGGTTCCCTTGGTGTTCAACCACATTTTTGTTTTGACAGTAATCGTTTTCAGAAATCTAGCTGGTATGAGTGTTATCATTGACTGGGTCTGAATCCATAGAGAAGTGACTCTTGGATCAGAGTCTGCCTACAAAAAATTGTTAATTTAGAGTATGATTTTCCAGGATTAATATTTGATTGTTATTTTAATAAATCAGTAAATTACATACCTAATGGGTTCATGGATTTATTGTAGTAAAATATCTTACTGCGTCTGCTTGCAGATTTTTAGTTTTTTCCGCTTGATTCCTTATGCGTGCCCGTCTCGGAGCATCTGATGCTTTTTTTAAAGTACCAGACACCGATCTCTGATATGCTGATTTTCGTTTTCGAAGCATTATTGAATTTTGTTTCAATTGGGCAAGAAACTCAGAATCAGAGTACGTAAACTACAATTGTCTTACAAAAAATAAATTAAAAGATTTTTTGACATCAAACATCTAAACATAATAATAAAATTAATGGCATAAATAAAGTTGATATGTAATCACAGTGAAACGAAATGGAGCGATCAAAATCCACTACAACAACTAAAGTATCTGGCACAGATTTTATGCTTGCGGCGTTGAAATTATCTTTTACAGTTTGCAAATCAAATACGGTCGTCATTACTCTATTACTAAGAACTTGTGGGTCAACGAGCTCATCAACCAATATCGAATTTGTGTTCATTTTCTTGGATACGATTACAAAAATAAAACACGGTGAACTACTTCCTAAAGTATTAGATATCCAACCTGATATAGTAGAAAGGTGTAACCAGTGTTTCATTTCAGTAAGTAAAACATGATAACAAGAAAAAGTATCACACAATTTCCATATTTACGCAATAGCCATAAATCATTACACGAGAGACAAATGCGACATTTGAGTTTGCCTGTAATCTTGACAATTGCAAGGTTCGACTTCAAACCAGTAATGAGTTGGGTGCATAAATACCTTTGGCATAAAAGTACAAAAGAACACTATAAGTAAAAGGTGCGATTATAAGAAAGTAGTATCGTGAATGAAATAGAAAACCAGCGCTGGCATTTAATAGGATAGTTTGCAATAAAACTGACAAAGTACAAAAATTAATAGTAATAATTGTGATAAGACATATAAACTTAATGACAACTATGTTCTTCGAACTTAAACTTTGCTAAAACACAATTAAATGGGAGTACTTTTTCGAAAAAAAATGTGTATCAAAGCATTTGCCAAGTGACCAAGTGATAATTCGTACGAAGCTTCGAGTGAAGAAATAGAAAACATGGGTAAATATAACATTGACTTGTAGTTGACCGCCAATCAAACTATAGCTTATGCTAAGAACTAGAGGTAAAAGCCAAAATGTTTTGCACAGCGAATGTGTGTTGATGTTGTTGTTTAATTCAAATTTAATTTAATTAAGGCATTTAACCATTTGACGGAATCAATTTTATCGCTTTAATGGCACAATTGCAAAGCCGTAAGTTGTATTGTAGAGCTATTGTTCAAGGCATTTTTAGTTTTCTACATGCATATAATTCTGAGTACATATAACAATGTCAATGAAACATCTCACCAAATGTAAGCCAAAGCTTCGTACTTCTCGCTTTTGCCAAGCAATAAATAGAAATTAGACAAAACCAATTCCAACAATGAAAAACAAATCAACAAACAAAACGGCGTTCGTTATCTTATCGTTGGAAATTGTTCAATTTGAGCTTTTCACAGCTATATCTTTTACTTCAAAACGATACATTTTCATGAAAAGCAAACCGTTAGTCCAATATGACCACAACAACGTACTTGTTCTTTCACGCGTGAACTCAAAAGAATTAATTTTGTACGCAGGTGCTTAAATCAGAAAGGAATAGTTGCGGTGGGGATCCTTAAGTTCTTGTTCGAAACAAATGTTATGTCACCAGACTTCTCTGTTAAGTCAGCGGTAGCCATAGAACGAGTACTGGAATACTTTGTGCTGACCATACTATTGAGTTGTGCTGTAATTACGTATACGCTTGCATGGAAATAAACAGATGGCATTGCATTACATTTCTTGATTGCTTACTGACTTTTAGAAGAAACAGTCCCAAAATTTCTCTGGACACTTCACAAAAAACTCTAATAGAAACCTGGTTTTTTCTTTTTACCTGGCCTAAATGGCATCGGGGTTTTTACTTCCATTTGGATTTGTGTTTTGTGTTCATTGGAATAATCGTTGTAAGGTATCACTATTTGGAAACTTTCTGCTGAAAAATGTCACCCAAAGCCAGAATTTGTCACAATGTATTTGAAAGCACTGGCAACAATGTTTGATGTTATGGTATCAGCTACTGCAGACTATGTCATATGTGGGTTTAACTTTTGGACTTAGTTTCTTGTCATTAATGGAACACTTCTTTCAGTACTTGTACTTAATCTTCTTTAAATGATGATGCTGGACGATTCTGTTTCCAGGTAAGTATAATTAAATAAAATTGCCTGAAATATTATGCTGCCGTCCTAGTAATCAGATTACAATTTTCCGGATTTCGGAATTAATTCAATCACAGCAGAACTGCTGCTGACGCTGTAAGGAATGCGAACATATATATCCTAATCATGGTTCTGAGAACATTGACAAACTTGGCTCAAAGCGATTTATGCTGGTTGTATCTGTAATTGTCACCGCAATAAATATAAATATTGCACCGTCGCTCTTTGTCAGAAATCTTTTGAGTCATTAACAATGCTTACGTGCTGGTGTTTCTGGGCCTGTGCTCCATAGACTCGTCAAGTGCACTTTTGGTTATGTTGAGTGGGACTGTATCAGAACTGAGCGCAAGTTCATATCACTAACCACACCACGAATTTGGAAAAGACTGTGTGCCACGACCATACCACATTTTTTGTGGACCTAAACCCCACGATCACACCATACCACATTTATTTGTGGGTCTGGTTCCCACAACCACACCACATTTATTTGTGAGCCTTGCCTCAATGACCATCAATGACCACATACCACACCATATATGGACTTTTGTTGGTCATTAGAATCCCAAAAACGCTAGATAGACAGTACTTTATTCAATTTTATTAAACTGGAAATCCTCCAGGTGGCAATAACTGGTTAAATGCCAAAGCAAAATGCATTTCCAAAGCCATAACAATACCACATATGATGTACTTTTTGCCCCCACACCCACACCTCACCACATTTATTCCCAAATCTGACCACCACAACCACACCACAGCACGTTCATCTGTAAATCTCACCACCACGACGGCACGACCACACCACCACGACATTTCTCTTAAATTCGACAACCACACCACACCACATACTTGCAAAATCCACTCCCCACATGCCACGTGGTCATAATTTTTGTGGTACCACATGTGGTATGCGCAGGTCTGGACTGTATTTGTTCGAGAAAACTCGCAAAAGTCGTTGGACATGTTTTAAAAATCAGAGCAGTACTGGAGACGGCTTTTACTAGGGGATACTTTCACCCAGTGGAAGTTGGAAACAAAGTGGGGAAAACGGTTCTGGAGGTCTATTCCCAGTTTAAGAATAATTTTTGGCGGGATGTTGGTGCGGAACCCTACTACAAACTCAATAACCCTGGACTATAAGCAATAAATTTAGTAAATATTCAATTCAAGTAAAAAGTTATGAAGCGGCAGAAATTTTCACCACACAGGGAATTTTTCGCACATACTTTATTCATGCGGCGAGGAAATTATCTTTTAACAAAAACCATATTATTTTTTTAAAATTCATCCAGCGCACGGGGGCCCGGCCCCCGTGATCATCACGGGCTGTCACGTGCGGCGCGGAGCCTCTGCACATAAGGGTAGTCTACTCGTAGCTGTCTAAATAAATTAATACTTTGCATGCTTAAATTCTGATTATCTATATTGTCATAACTCATTACCAGGATCGGCCAACGCCTACTTGGGCATACAACCTAACGGTGTACCTGTAATAAAGCCGTTATCAAAAATCAGATATATTTACAAACTTGTGATTAGGAACTTAAAATTATTTACACCACAAAATATTGTGTCGAATTTACGGAACATCTCATAAGGTTTGAATTGAAAATTTAAGAAAACCAGCGGCGTTGCTTGGTACACTAGTGTAATAATTTAATACTGCATTGACTCACGCATAAGCACCAAATTAATTTACAAATTTGTGCATCCATAAGGTATGCAATTACCGGATTATGGCTTATTTTGCTATATAACTTCGAACCCTCTAACAGTAGCCGCCCCTCTCTCATCGGGTAGCTGCGGGTAGCGTAGTTTAGACCCTGAGTGGACCCTATGCAAACTAAAGGAATATGGGAAAAGCAATCTCTTAAACTGAAAACTGTATACGAATGGTTAAAATTAAAAAAAGCCGTTTCTTGTAAAGTGGGAGACTTGAAATCTTTTCGGAAATATTGGTTAATTATTTTCTAAAGAAACAAAATGAAATGTATTATACGATGATGCCAGTAGTGAATAAAACGCTGCATGTATTGAAATTGTAATGTGCTAGAAATTAGTAGTGTAATACAATTTTAGTGCTTAAAATGTCAAAATATTGTATACTTTATTAAATGCAAGTCCAACAATTTTGAATTTTGACTTTAATATCAATAGGACCCAATGATTATTACAGCAAGCTATTACCGTAACATATGTAAGTGTTTTAATCGAGAAACTGAATAATAATGATTTATTTGAGTTAAACGAACAGCTTTCTAATAATTGGAAATTAATGTTGCTATTTTTTACATTAAAGTTAAGAAAAAATTACAATAGGATTTTGCTATAATAATAATTCCCGATTAAAACTGATATTCCTCTTTGATAAATGACATTTTCTTATACCCACATGAATGTCGGATTGATGTTTACTATAGTCTCAGCACGTTTAACGTGTGACTTGTATTCATGTAATTATATTTCAGTTGCGCTAAAACATTCATTATCTCATAACAAGGGCAAGCAAAGACTTAACTATTCACAAAATTTCTTACTCATAGTGTGCGTGTACTAACTATTAACCAAACTATATTTGTACCATTTGTAATTTACAACCGGATTATGTTTGTTAGCAGTAGTCTAAAGTTGCATTAGTGCTAAATTAAGTAAAAATGTATTATTAAGTTAGGAATAATGTCATCAACACATTCATCAAGTTTTGGAATCCTGTTATATTGGGATTATTGCAAGCTACCTTATCTCAACACGTTTTCGAGTTATGGTAATTAAGAGAAACACAATTTATAAGCAAATCACTTTTTACAGAGACTAGCTTGAAACGCTTGAATGAACAGCTATGTAAAGCTTATTGGTTCAACCAAAGGTGCAACTGCACCACCTTAGAATCCATTACCTTATCCAGCAAGCCTAAAAGCTGGACCGTTCTAACTAAAGTTGCTAATACAAGCACCACCATGGGCTCTCTAAGTAAGCATCCATTATTCTGCACTGCCCTTATATTCTAAGTCAACATACTACTCTCTACATTTTTTATTACTATTTTTCTCTTTTTTTTGCTTTTTTTGAGCTGGCTTCGAACCTTAGGTAAGGTATCTGCAGAAAGAGATTGATGCTCTAGCCCCTGCATTGTCTTGCCGCTCTCGAAATTGTTGAAGTACATGTAAATAAATACTATTCTTGTTTGCGTAGACTTGAAGTTCAACTTTGTAAATTTGTACATTAAAACTTAGGTCGTTGGATTATACGTAATGTTAAGTAAAGTTTCTGTTGATTGGAAACCAATTTTATATTGTTGTTTTAACATGTGTTAGTGAGTGTTACTCGACAACGGACTTGACCTTAGAAAACTCAGAGAGTAACACTTAAACGACATTGTTTTGCAACGACTCAGCATGTTGCA
>JAHZNB010003656.1:0-39679 GCA_027744295.1 Callyntrura guangdongensis
AACATTTTTCCTTCCTTTTAACATTTTTCCTTCCTTCTAACATTTTTCCTTCCTTCTAACATTTTTCCTTCCTTCTAACATTTTTCCTTACTTCTAACATTTCTCATTCATTCTGACACAAATTTCAAATTCATGCTAATACTTCCTCTTCCTGCTAACTTTTCGTTCTTTCTCACACCATATATTCCTTATAACACGACACCTCACACTCACACACCTCCTCACACTTCACTTTATTCACATCCTACCATCCTCACACCTTACATTCCTATCACCCTACTATCCTCACATCCTACTATCCTCACACCTTACATTCCTATCACCCTACTATCCTCACATCCTACTATCCTCACACTCTACCTTCCTAACACCCTAGTATCGTTACACCCTACTATCATCACACATAACCTTTCTTACACCCAACCGTCATTACACCTTACCTTCCTTACACCCTACATTCCTTATACCATACCCTACCTACATCACACTCCACCTTTCTTACACCCTATTTTCCTCACTCACTGCCTTTTTTCACTCCTTGCGTTCCTTTCTCGCACACTCCTTCTTTCCTCACGCTATACATTCATTCTTGACACCCTACAATTTTTTCACATTTTACCATCCTTTCTTATACCCTAACGTCCCTCAGAACACCCTACATTTCTCCCTTACATCCAAAATTCCTTTGTCGCACTCTACTGTCCTTTCCAACACCCCCACCTTCTTTCTAACTCATTGAGTCCTGTCTTACGTCCTAATATCTTATATCACATTCAATTTGACTTTAACACATTCCATCCAACCTTGCAATCTCATACACCTATTCGAGCCTGTTTTTCTTCCCTTCATACCTCCCTCCTCTCATAAACGTGTATTAACGATAAACGGGTTTATTTTAATTAACGGGTCAGCCTTTGTCTAACCGCCCCGCGGCTCTAGTTATTATTATTGTTTCACTCAGTTTTGATACTATGAAAAGGTAATAACATGGTTAGTAGTTAAGTGTTATTAAGTAAACAACAAATTGTCAGCTCCGTCACTGTTTGGAGTCCAAAGACATGTCCACGTGATCGTTGCATGTTAATAAAATTAGGCAACCTTAAGGTAAAAAATAGACCTAAATAGACAATGAAAACTAAAGTGCAATAAGTCTGGGATACGTTTTGTGGTGTTGATGTGCACCGTGATATTGAAAAGTATTTAAATGATTTAAGGGAACATTTAAATAGTTTTGTATAATTGGAGGGAAATGAAATAGTATTTCAAATACATTTTCATTTAAATACAATTGTCGCAAAACTTTTGAAATGGTAAATACTAAATACAAAAAACATTTAAACATGCATGTAAATACAAACCTATTTAAATGTTCAAAGTATTTGAGAAAGCCTGTTGTTAATACTATTCATTAAGTAAACCCGAATATTCCCTTAAGGTTGTAGCCTGCGATACATACTCATCACACAACGTCGTTTGCTTTACATGTAAAGCTGTAACTTTACGTTACCCCGTCGTACTCGGAAACTACACGGTCAAATTTTTGAAAATCGGTAGTTAAAAAGATTCATATAGTAGTGATTGGGTTGTACAAATTTTTTTTAAAGACATTAAATTCACATTTCAAATAAAAACACAAAAATACATGTTTTTGTTTGAAATGTGAATTTAATGCCTTAAAATTATTTTTTGTACAACCCAATCACCATATATGATAGAGAATTTCTTAAACTATGTAGCTGCCGATAATTGACAGTGTAGTTTCCGAATACGTCACGCATGCGTCAAGCCAAACCCTTAACGGAGAAGAGTTTTTTCCATACAATTGTAGGAAGTTAGAATTAAAACCTTATTGTGATAGATTGTAGACTAGTTGCAGTAATTTAATTTACCATTAAATTGAATTATAAATTGAAAGTCTATTAACTACTTGACCGATTAAACCGTCACATTCTGCACATATTGTGTTAAGCATAAGCATCAAAAAAACAAAATGGCGAACTTTAGTTGGAAAGGTTCCATTTACAAGTAAAACTGAAATTTGCAAATTTAAACGTTTTTTAAGAAATTAAATATAATTAATAATAGCTACAACTTTACGACACTTACGACACACGACATGATATAGACAAAAAATTATACACTATTTTTCATCTTTCAGTGTAAAATTTCATGCCATTCCGCTCCGCAACAAACAACTACATAGGTACACTAAGAAATTGCGAATTATTAATATTTTGGACATGTACATGTTTCGGCTTTGGTAAAATCGGAAATGAGAAATAGCTTTGTGGCTTATGTATGTTTCATTTACGCACAGATTACTCGTTGATTTTTTCCCTAGCTGGTGAATTGTCGAAGACACATGTGTCCATTTTGTTGATCTGCTCTCCTAACATACGCCGAAAGGGCAAGAAATTCCATTTATTACATTTTATGATTGCTTCGTGCTGTTTTTATTTATATTTTTCGTTGTCATTCCCATTTCCTTTCACGAATTGCTTTCTTTTGTCCACGTTAAATGCACATATGAAGTTAAGTATATTGCTGGTTGCGGTTGGGCTTTTATAGGAAGTAAATACAGAACATCACTGTTTGACCGACTCCACGAACTTCAGGCTGAACAAAGCAATTCATGTGCTTGACGTAACGTCAGTGCACAGCATACTGTATAGAAGGGGAGGCTCTTTAAATACACGGTACGTGACCACGATAGGCTAAATTACCTCACTAAATGACACATGGCACCTGACTCACCAGACTGCTGCCTTGTGTTTTTCGTTTCTTCCCCCTGTCGTCCGTCGCCCGATGATAATGCACCCTACGCAAGACAGAAGGAGAAGGGAATCATCCACAAAGATTTTGGTAAAATATGTTGCCTGGTAATAAATAACCTGATTTAAAAAATTGTTGAATGTAATATTACAATATTCTTCCATTAAGATGTATTTTTAGCTGATTTTGTAGACCTTGAGTTGTGTTATGCAGGCATTGAACAGTTTTAACGTGACGGTCACGGACAGCTCTTTGATATGTAGCATGAATGAGTCATGAGATTTGATAAATTTACACTACTCGGTACTAACGTGTTTGCTGGTTTCTTTCATGATACAAAGCAAAAGTTTCATATAACATTGTATTAGTACTTCTTAAGTTATTGTGGTTGCTACACATTGATTAAATGCAAATTCGAGTCCTCCTTTAGTAAAGATCCTGTTAATAAATTACTACCATTGGAGACCCTGTAGCACAATAATACGTTATTATTACATTGTTTTTACTTTTGTAGACATAAGCGGAAACATTCGTACGGACTCAATTCTAAGAATCCGTTCAAAAGCATTTTCGTTATCATCATCGGATACCAAATATGTACAGCTACATAATATTACCATCAACACAGCCACAGCTACATTTCATGCATCTTATCGTTGGCGTTATTCCTGAGATAATAATATATGATGACCATAAGTATTATCAAGAGAGGAAATAAAAATTTCATCCGGCTTAAATCTACAAATATTGACGGGGATGTTTACTCCCGATAATAATAATCATCATCATCGGTAGCCTTTATTCCGATTTAATACAATAAAGCGGCATTCCCCCATCAAAATATTTTACCACCAAACGAAGACGGAAAGGAGAAAAAGAAATTAGATTAAACTGATAGATAATGTAATCTCTTGTACTGTATGCGGCATATTCTCGCCAGTCATGTTATAATTATATATCAGATAGCAGGGGATGGCATAGACGGCTACACAAGCACGCCGTATAGAAAAGCTATTAATGCGCCATAACACAACTAAACATCTCTCGACTGTCTACATCATCATTTTCTTCTATCAACACGTCGACATCACTTCGTTTTTCCTCAAAAATTTGATGCACAGATAAAAAACGTACAATTCGCTAATACAGAAGGGAAATCGTATGATATGATTCAGAATAATTGTGTTGATGCTATTGCATTGTTGCAGTTGATTCGCCGCAGTAGCAGCAAAAGTATCATCCCCTTTCACACTACAACTTCGCCTTCTCCTCTCTCGCTCCTTTCTTTTTTCTCTTTTTTTTCTTGATCTCCTACTACTATACCACTTCTCCGAGCTTAACGTGAGTGATGCTGCTTCTGCTGCGTTTTGAGGGTGGAATGAGGTATCGTGCATAATAATATTATGTACGGCTTTTGATTATTACTCATGAAAGAGGGAGAGAGAGAGAGAGAGGACAAGCCACACAAGGCTGGTAGGAAAACCAAATCCGACTAATTCTTTGCTCGGTCTGTTATTATGTTGATGATGATTATTATTGCCACACACACACTCACACTTTACATCCAGTTTTGGACCTCTCTTCTTATCAGCACCACCGACCGGCTATTTATTCTACGTTTAGATTGTTTTGAGTGTGTAGGACTGATGATGATGATGATGATAATAGTTGGGGCTGATGATGTTGATGGTACTGACTGACGGTAGTCACAGTTACCCATTCCCATATAATATACATCATGCACGTAATAATAATGAAGAATGGGATAGAGCCTTCAGCAATAATGTAAGTTTAATGCCAAGTCAAAAGTCGTCGTTACTGCTGTTGCTGCTGATGTTATTATTTCGCAGTTGCTCCTCAACAGAGTATGTTGGCTTCACACTTTTGTGTAAAATGCGGGCATAAGCTTGTTGTTGTTACACTTGGCGTTTTTATTATGACTGTTATTGTAAAAGTTGTTGCTGGCATATTATGCAAGTAAATAGAATCCACACGATACTAGATGCATTCATATCATATGTACCTATATACATAATCTGTATATGCTTATTCTTGTAGTTTTTTTTACTGCTGACACCCTTTTGATCTGGTCAGCTTATATCATCATCTACAACAATAGCAACACCATCTCTTCACAGGTTAGGCTAGCATGAGTGAGGCAAAAAACATCAAAAGTGTCTATCATGTTCATCTACGAATCTAACAACGTCTTTAATGGATATGTGGATCACATTCACAACTCACATTATTATGTGTGCACGTAACTTGTACCTTGTAAGTTCAAACTATTTTTTATAGATAGACACCTCCAATACTATTATGACAGTCATTACAAGGAATATCAATAGTTTTAATGAATTCAGAAACAGCAACGTAATTTTTACCTGTGATGAGAGTGCCATGTGTGTAAAAATTGTTAAACCGATACTGTTTACACTGAAATATGTATAATATAATATTACTCGGATAGTCCACTTACAAACTTTTCTTACGTTACCCTCAATTATGCCATTCCATAGCAATAAGTACAATTTATTTTCATAACCAGCATATTTGCATACTTTGTATAGGTACATATACATAACACTCATCTTTTTTCTAACAGAAACAGCTAAGCCACGGCTAGGACGTGCTGGATTACACAAGACTGTTGGTTTATTTATGTATGCATCCATTAATTATGTTTGTTTCGCTTTATTATACGTTTGTGGATGCGGAACGTTTATTAAAATACATGCCAGGTATATTCATGCCCTTGCGCTGTCAGTTATTTAGTCACTCGTCGGCGTTCCTCTTTATGGAAAATTAACACGAGACGGAAAAGCAACTTGAGTTCAGGTCTGTTTCCCTCAAAGGTTTTCTGTTTGAAAATGGTTGAATTGTTGCATTCGTTTATGAATTCAGCTTGTACTCATCGTACATTCTATTCATATCAGATAGCAATTCCGTTTGCAAAAAAATCAACTGGGAAGATGAACCAAATTACGAACGTTTTTTTTTACTTTAACACTTACTTCATGCAAAATGTTTGCATGACACTCGGCTTTTCATAAATTGTTTTATTTAATCCCAATCCATGTTGCTCTGCACCTTCAACAATGCTGTAACTTTCCGGATTATTGAATTGCATGTGGGTAGATGTACTATATCTTGAGCTTATAGAGAATGAATAGGTGATACATAATGGTGATTTTAATAGAAAAAATTATGTAGCTTATGATTACGAAAACTCATGCATAGCATAAACAATTCAGTTTAAGCATTATAGATCCAGGGGATTACATACTTCATTTACATTATTATGCGCATTCGCAGTTCTATCTTTACTTAACTCGTTTCATCATTATTATTATTATTTGAAGTATATTACAATGTACGTCGTGCTACAGGTTAAAAACACATCACTCTGCAAGAGAAAGACCCACAGGTTAAATGACGATCTTTTGCTGTCTGGTTGGTGTTCGTGGTGGCAACTGGTAGGTTTGTAAAAGCGTGTGATTTGGGTGGATTTGATGGTCATTATTTTTGTAATGTTTCGGATTGTTACACACGATTGCATATTATACGAATGTAAGAAAAACGAAATAATAACCACCGGGCGTGTTGGTATATATCGTCGTCATCGTCATCTTTTTTTATAAAGAAGTTTCTGCAGTATGACATGAAATGTGTTGTATTTCACTAAGGGCATAAAAAAGTAGAATCTCATTCTGGAAAATAAGATATACAGCAACTAAAGTTGAAAATCTGAAGAGAAGAAAGGAACAAAGAATTTAGAATATTTTTGCGTTTGCTCTACTTCAACTTCTTCGGCAGCGAGTTTTACTGTGATACGGGAATAGTAAAAAGCTATTATTATGGTGTCAGATATATCCACCGAATATGGTAATATTTTAGTATTAAAGCCACTTACGGAATAGTCATATTTCGATGATAAGCTTAGGTATACAACACCTTCATATTACAAGACGACTCCATAACAGGCAATCTCAAGAGAGATTAAAAATGTGGATACGGCCAATGTATACACAAGATCTTACGCGGCACCAGGCAGGGTGTTTGCTAGAATGTTTTCATAATGCCTTATCACTCTATCAAAGTGCTCCTGTGTTGTTTCCTTTATTCCTGTTTTTTCACTCAACTTGCTTCCATTTTTTTCATGAAATTGTGAAAAGCGTTATAAAAAATCCTGTTGTACAAAATCAAAAGTGTAAAAACCATGTTCTCTGTCAGGCCTGTGGAGCAATATTATTTTACAACTGTCATCATGATGATATTACCCCAGTTGATCCAGTTCGGCACAAAATTTAGTTCGTCGTGGATAGCACTTTAAACAAGAGGAAGGTATTAATGTATATAGATGCCTTGTATCATTATTGTAATAGTTTATAAAAATCCTGTAATTATTAGTATTCCAAATGTATAAACCTTAGCGGGATATATATGTATCAATATTCTCTAAGGTTAATGAGATCTCGATATACATCTGCCATTAATAGCAGATCTGTGGCGCAAACAACTTTCCTGTAATTACATATAATATATAAGGTATGGTATATAACAGTATATACCTACACATTATTACATCAGTTAATTTGTTCTGTTATATAACATATTCAGCAGCAATATAATAGCGTTCCTTTGATGTAAAGTTGTTAATGATGATGATGATGACGATGAGATGTTTTCAAATTTCAAACCCTAACCTAACCTACCTGTGAAATGTTATGATGTGTATATACCTACCAATATACAGACATACAAACCACGCTGGGTCGTAAACGCACTCTTTTTGTAGCCACAGTAATTTTTTTCTGTCTGTCGGACTGCCTGAATAATAAACTAATAGAAAACAGAGTAACATTACAAACTCCATGCCACACGGGAATTGAAATAGGGCGTAATAGAGAGAGAGACCGCTTTTTGATATGTCTATTCGGTTGAGCATAATATGCTGTTGTGAAGAAAATTGGTAACAAAAATCTGTTTGCTTTTCCTAACTGCCTATCCATTCCAACACTCACTCTCTCGCCCTCTGTTTCTAGTCACTGTTGCATTGCCGTGATCCTTAATTATTCTGGTCGAGATATCTTGCTACGATCTTCCTCTTCTCGAGGCATTTGTTAATCTTCCATAAAATTCTTTCATGTAGCATTATATCATAATCATAATATTATTATATCTAATTTAGGACCCCGCAAAAGAAATGCCGCCAGCTCATCTCCATCTTTCAACGTACCGTGCTGAGCCCAGTTTTGTCTTTGGTATTGTTGTGTTGTTTTTGCTCCGTTTGTATGTTTCATTCAAAAGTTGAATTGAACGTCCGCAAAGGCAGCATTGCAACACTTTTTATTCGATTTGCAGCAGGTAGGGGCTGAGGACTGTGAGGAGTAGCACAATTGATTATTTTTATGTACAAACAGAACTTTGGCTCTTTTTGCCTTTGCTCCGGCAGATTAAAAATATTTATACAGGGGAAAAGTGGCTACATTGCGTAGTTTTAGCCCTATGTACCGAATCTTCTCACAAAATCAGATTTTGTTTATAAAACAATAAATGTATTTGTTGATTGATGAAAATTTTACTGATGTAGACATGTCAGAACGTAAAGACACGATTCAACTCAATTCATTTATAAAATCAAGCTACTATCAAAAATCAATTTCATTGTGACTTTTGGAACTGTATTAGAATGCATGGATTTTAGTATGATGATGATGATATGTCCTGTCGAAACTGAGGAACATAAATAACAACGGTCTAAATTGCCAAGAGCTCAGAAGAGGGAATATTTGTGTGAAAATATTCTTATTGCAGCACAACATTACACATCGTGGCCGTGGTTGTATCTCACCCTTTACTATTGGTCTGATGTAATGTGTAATTTTATTAGGTATTTCAATTCAACTCAAACTAAATTGTTGATAGTTATCCAACTCTACTAAAATCTGCGTCATGCTTAAATTTTTTTCTTATAATGGCGACATTGGATATTGAATAGCAAAAAACTGTTACTGGATGTACATATATGAACACCTATAAATATAATCCTTCATTATTACAATTGATGTTTGAGCGTTGTTTCCTTCCTTTTTTCTGAGAGTCGGAAAGGAGGAAAATTGAACGCACGGTTTTATGATTACGATACATACTAAAAATGGATACCTAATAATCTGGTATTTTAAGCGTATGCTCCCGGTCTTTCATTTCCTCTTAGTAATCATCGTAGTGAGCAGGAACAGTAATTGAAGTAAATGCGCCGGCCGGTCGGCTTCTTTTGTGCAATGAATTTCGCCGTCGTGATTTTCATTTCATGAACTAGAATTTGTGCTTCGTCATTACACAATGGGCTATAAATTGCTAAATATTTCGTGTCGTCGTGCTGTTGAATTATTCCTTTGAAATGATCGTGGACTTACCAAGAGTGGTGGCTAAATTGACTCCCTTTTCCACAAAAAAGAGAGAAATGAATGTAACCACTAATTCATCATTTGGGAATTTTGTTCCCTTCATCCACCACCACCACCACCATTACCATTCTCTAGCAGTGAATGTCAAATGACAAAAAGCATCATTGCGAGCAACTTGCTCGCAGTTGGTGGCAACACAGACCTGATGTCACCATCCGATAAGCTGCGCCATTTTTTATAATTCACCAAGCCATGTACTTGCATAAAACAAGTAGTTGTAACATGTCAGTAGAAACCTATGTAATAATAAGAATCAAGTGTCAGCAGTCTAATCACGATGAAAATTAGATTGTTATTACATATATAGAGAGTATAAAAGGATACATTTTTTTCCCTCAACAGAATTACTCACTGAAAATGAGTGAAGTGAATGGTAAGTAGGGGTAAGAGCAGCAGTTGTAGAGAAGTAATAATAATACTATCAAGCCAAAGCCGTGTGGCGTCGTAGGGTGAATAAGTACTAGTGAATAGTATTATTACTGCCTTTGAGAATGCTCTATTTTGTTTTTGAATGTTTCAGAATTGTTACACTGCCAAGTGAGATTGTTATGTCTCAATATCGAAAGTGTAAATCATATTGGTGGTGAACCATATTGTATAGTGACACTTCTTTATATGGTGACTTGGTTACATACTAAAAAGGACGCTTACTCCTGCTTAACTTCCTGCCATATAAATTAGCATTAACATCGTATCAGCATAGCAGCATTGTCCTTGCTTGCCTTGATGCCGTGTGGACTGGGATACACATGCATGGCGAGAAGCGGAGATGAAATGTCATTCAATTTTTGATTTCTTTTGCAAATGAATGTCGTTAATTTTATGAATGTGGTTGCGATTTGTACCTATACACAGCTTCTATACACACATCAACACTCGACAATTTGCTCTGCTTGGTCAGACCCACCAACCATCACCGTAACTTGGGCCAACTTTATTTTTCTTGTTGTGTTTTTGTGTTGGACGTTGGACGAGCTTACGCAACAGTCCTCTTTGAAATAATCTTTTTTGTTAAGCCGCATGACCACACAAATATTAAATATGCATCTCTAACTCTCGTGAATTCAATTCAAAATGGGTCCTCCTATCCTCCTTACATCTGCCGAAATGAATTTTAAGTGCCATCTTTTTGCTGCGTTTCAATCTCCTGACGATATAAGACTTATTGTCTCTCCTCTAATAGGCATGAAGAAATTTTCGTTTAAATTAATTCCAAAACAGGGACTCTGTTGTTGTGCACAAAGAGCCATTTAGAAAGGATATGAAAAAGATTTGCGTAATTGCTTTTGCGTCGTCAATATAAAGAGAGAGAGAGAGAGACAGGGACAGATTCAATACAGCAGAGACACGTTTACTTTTCTTTTCAGTATCCAAAGATGGCTAAAATAAGCAATTTTGCAAAGTTCCTCTCACCTTAAAATACTTAAAAGACTCTTTGTCGCTGTTTACGACATTAAAACTACAGGTACAATCCCAAAAAGTGCGTATCAAATAGCAGAGACTATTGGGGAACCGTGAAACATTTTAAAGTTTCTTTTTGGTCGATAACTAATAAAAGGTAATCTGCCCCTTATCATTTCACAAGTCGATATACACGATCGTTCTAGCTTATCTGATATAAATATCGGTAATTTATTTGACGAGGCCTTCACAGTTTAGCCAGACACCTCCATCTAATATCCTCACAAGAGGAACTCATGCAATGATCTTGATAACAATAAAAAAAGTGTTAATCAAAACAATCGTAATGACACACGAGTAGAATGAGGACAAATCATTAAAGAAGTTTTAAGCGGAGCAAGTTGCAACCGTGTTATTATTATCATCATTACTACTAAAAAGTGCTTCTGCGTCAGGTGACGAGGTGAAATTACATGGTGACTGTTAAGAATGCCATTTTGAAAGAAGGGAGGAATGAAATGTCACGTTTATCCGTGTATGAGCGCTGAATAATGCAGTGAATAATGATGAGATTGTTCACCGGCCTGTCCGGCATTTTAATGGACATTTACACACAATATTTATTATAACCATGCTTGCTGTTGTTACTTACTTCTCGTAAGAAACTCTCCTTGTTGCTCTCGGCTGGGATGCTAGTGTTATGTTCCTCTGAGTCAACTACGGACAACATGGTTAGCTGAGTTATACCAGTAACTGCTCACAGAAATTAACGCTTGCCTATCTGTGCGCCTGTTAAAATTGATTGACTGACAAAATGCAAATGTATGAGATGACTCGTAATAGAGTACTGACGAAATGGTCATTTGCATAATAGACAATCTCCGTCCTTTTCTTTTAAGATGTAAAGAAGATATGGAATCTTTTGGATTTAACCAC
This sequence comes from Callyntrura guangdongensis, assembly GCA_027744295.1. Lineage (NCBI taxonomy): Eukaryota > Metazoa > Arthropoda > Collembola > Entomobryomorpha > Paronellidae > Callyntrura > Callyntrura guangdongensis. The sequence continues at coordinate 11,580 of JAHZNB010003656.1, forward strand.
CATCATGTTCACTCGCACAATGCCTTGTGTGCAAATAAGGTCTATTTTATTGGATCCTGCTAATAACGTATTACACAAGAACAATATTGATAGATAAGAGTGATAACAGATATGGAGCTACAATAAATTTTGGTGTCTCAATGAATGAGTTTGCCCTTTGCCTTTCCAAACTAAACCGATTATTGTATATTAATCGAGTCCTCCTGTTTACCACATTGTGCGTTGTGATGACTATCTCTGTGGCTCTTGCTGTTGAACACTTATTACAACAACAAACAATTTTTAAGTGTTACCTTCACATTGGCAAGCATTGTCTCACAACAGTATGCAGAATTGACGTTTAATTTCTGTACTTCAAAATTTGTAAAAAAAAATAATTCTTTGATAGTGTATATGTTTGAATGGAATAGTATGCTTCCGTTAGAAAAAAATGGAACAAATGATTTATTGTAAGGGTAAGAGGGAAATTAGCTTTAAGGACAACCACAAGATTTAAAATTCACGTAACCCTCGCCACAGTTAATGCCAAAGCGAAGTGGCTAAGCAACAACAACAAAGCGCAGCAATAGTTATGGCGACATAAAATGTGTCAAATGGAAGGTACGCTTTTGTACTGCTACTTACCGTTACACGATTATGATTATAAAGTGTGGAATTTGACGATAAGAATGGAATGTTATGTCAATATATCGGTAATAAATAAAAATGACAGGGTTGGATAAAGTATAAATTGTACTTTTCAAAGTGTCTCTTCTACAGAGTTAAAAAAGAATTTTCCAGTTTGTGTCTGTCGTAAACAACAGAGAATTGGATTTAAAGCAGAATTGCAACTGGCGGCGATTTGATGTATACTCCTTTTTTATTTGCGCTTGTCTGTGCAAACAAATAATTTCGATTAAAATCACAAGGAGTATATAACTTTAAGTCAAGAAAAACGTTTTGTTATGATCTGTTATTAAAAAGTCGTTTCTCAACCCAACCCCAACCAAGTTCCCTTTATAAAAATAAATAATGCTGATGATGTATTACACGCAATAACATTATCCACAATAATCCATACAAAGCTTAAGCTTTCTACATGACAAAGGCAGATAATGGGATGAAACGATGTTATCTTGTGCAGTACCGAATTCGCACATACGTTTTCAGCACACGAAGAAACCGTTTTAGACATATTATCATATTGAATTGTTTTTTGTTTCACACGCCTAGTCGCTTATTTTTTTTACATATCACATAACTTTCATGCTATTATCATATCATCATCAACATCACATCATGCATCAATCATCATCTCCTTTCCTGCCTCAGCTTTTGAGACTAGCAAGCTGAGTTGAGTTCCTAAATGTGCTCAACTGCTTTACTACTACCATATTAAAAATAATATTGCAATGCATAATACTAAATACAATAATAAAATAATACGAAAATGAATCAAGAGGATTGATGACGAGAACAGCCTGTAAGCACTTTCGCTTCTTCTCCATTTCCAAATATGCCGTGCCATCTCAAGGTGTGCACCGTTGCTGCTGCTGTACTGCTGCAGCTGCTATTCTTTTAAGCTACATATTAAAATCGCAAAAGCAAACTGCTACTGGATTATTATTTTTGTAAAATATCAGTATGCACATTCCTCTGCCCTTTAAGAGCACCTCGAACACATTCTAATTTTCAATGAGATCTCATCTCGCTGTTTTAGGGATATGCTGCGAGATGCGTTGTTGTGAAGAATAATATTAGTAACTACACGACATCATAATGCATGCCTTAGATCAAGAGTTCTTGACAAGGATTTTCGTCGCGCAAACATTCGATTACCCCATCAACGTATTTTGTTTAAACACTTGTGCGCGAACAAGTAGGTAAGATATTTTATAGTTTATCTGCTGTGTGTGCCAGGTAGATTTGAATACTTTTCTGCAGTATCTAAAGTTTGATTCGCTACCTACCACCATGTGTGCTATGCATGTATTGTTGCGTAACAAAGAGACTACCGAGATATATTAATTCAATGGATCAAGAAGAACAGGGGAGCTGAGTGTGATCAAGATAGAAATGTTGCGAAATAAGTCCCATGTTGTATTTTGCTGCTGAACAGAGATGGAGTGTTCCTTGTTGCCGTTTACATACCTACATATGCCGTGCTCGCTCGTAGCTACTTAATAATGTGCATTGACTCAACAGTTTTACGCAGTGATGTAGGTAATAGTGTGCTATTATTTTATATCACGTATAATTGACATTTTAAAGAGTGATCCACCAGTCAGCACCGCCATCAACACGCCGCCATACTGCTGCTGATTATAATTTGCCAACTTGATAAGGGTAGATTAAAAGTAGGTAGAATATAGTGTAATTTAGGAGGTTGAGGTTGATGTACACCAAAGAAAGGGAAATGTATTGCTTGGCAATTACTTCCAATCTGCAATCAATTTTTATCCCTGAGATCCCACCAAGTGAGCATGTTTCATCACAGGGATTCCTCCATTTCATTTTTTTCTTTTAATCGGAGGTCATAAAAAAATGTTTCGTTCACGTCCACACTTTTACACAGTTTGTATTTATCTAGTCAGGAACTCTCAATGCATTATGCATATTAATTTTTTGGTTACAAGCGGTATTTCTGCTATCAGCAAGTCTAAACCTACCTACTATTTACTTGGAATTTGAAGTCATTAAGTGTCATTTTGCAACGCTTGGGTATCAATCATGGATGTGAAATCAGCAACAGCATAGGTCTCTGGATTTATTCAACAAAACGAGTAATGTAACAGGTTGTTTGAAGCAGGGCTACGACATGAATACACAGTACATTTTAACTTTTAATCTGCTTTTTGTAGGTTTGCAGCCCGGTAAACACAACAGCAGACAACAACGGCATAATATAATTTTAAAAATTTATCCTGAATAATTGCGCACCTTGCAACACTTCATTCATTTCTATTACAATGTTGTGAGGGAGCAACTTTTCGTACTGCGGAAAATTACATTGTATCCGACATTACGATTATCTTGGACAACACGGCACTTCGTAAACCGCCAAGAAAAAGTTCATTTTGTAAAGTTAAGTTGTAATTTTATTGCTGTAGAAATGTGTTTTCTTTCTCTTATGCACACTTTTGAAAATTGAATTCTTTATTATGATTACTTAATTTGAATACTTGTGTCAAGAAGGTCTGCTCAATATATCATTTCCTTCCTGATAAAAGTTGTTTTCAATTACAATTTTATAAGCACATTCCTGATTTTGTCCACCCAAACGCCGGTATGAAATATGATGATTGATTGTAAAAGGGCTTAAAATGCGGAGCGAATAATTATATTATTTTTTACAAATTAAGGAAATACAATGCAATGCAAAGTGTTAACCTACAACCTACCTACGTAAAGAACTTTAAGCATTAATTTTATTCTTCGAACATACCTATTTGCAGGTTAGGCGTTTTTACTGTACACTGTCTGTATGCAATGTGCTGAATTTATAAATCTCCAATTAAACATAGTAAAAACTAAAAAGTAAAGTCTAAAAAACTGTATCGTTAAAATAACAAATTTAGGTTCATTTTTATTCTTAAATATCCATGAAATATAAAGAAAACACATTTTTTTGTGTCAAATGTCAAATCATATTTGTTTGCACGGGGGTATTTGAAAGCATTAAAAATTCCATTTACCCTCCAATACTATGCACGAAAATTTAAGAAATCGTTCTCGAAACAATATTTTTGCATTGTCAAACTAATTTTATGTTAACTTTGTTACCAGCGTTTTAACTCACACTGTCACTGTCAATTGTCCTAAAAAGCTGAGCTGTTTTATGTGTATTCTTCTGATATGTTACATTTTTATGTGTATTATTATGATAGATTGGTCTGAAACGAAGCTGAATTTCAAATTATATCATATATTATATTATTTCAAATAAATGTTCTATCGTGCATTGTGTGTATATGTATACAAATACTAAATTGTTTTTATCATTAAATATCATTTATCTAAACGTTTACATGTTATTACACTAAAAACTATAATATCAGAAAATCCTAGATTACGCATTCCCTTGAAGCTGTTTAAAACAAGATTTCCGAGTAAAATACTTCTTAACAGAATTCAACGAAAACACCTTTCCAACTCGAAGTAGACCTAGAAAGTTTTATTTTGCGACTCATTACGGCATGTAGGATTTTTAAAAAGTACACAATTTAACAGTATATTATGATGAATGATCAATGCAGGTTTTTAATGGCTCATGAGACTGACCTTGTGTTCGGTGTATATATATTGACTTCATTAAGCAGAAATACGTTGTACATAAACGAAGGGAAATCTCCACTTTTTTCAGGTAGCCCCAGGGTTTATTAGAAGTAAATTGAGACGTTTAGCATTCCAAAACATATTAGTCATATATATGTGCTTGTAAGGTGACTTTTAAACGTCTCGCGCAGGGTAAGCAAGGAATCTGCGGTGTATACTTGTGTACAACCCATAAATGTCCCTCTTTTCCTCTCTTAAAACGTCCATTAAGAAAACTTAGTAGATTTGAGCGGCGTGAAGATAAAAAGAATGAATAAGTCAGCTAAGATGAAAGTATCGCATGAATTACCCATCTCTCACCGTCATAATACCTCCGTAATAATAATGTGCTGTGTCTCATAGTCTCATCCCATTCCTCATATTTTTTCCAGGAAGAGAAAAAATGCAATGGAATGTAGTGGTACAAAAACAATAATATGTGGTAGTAATGGTTGTAGTAAAAAAAGTAAAAAAGGTGTATTGTGCACCTTTTTACTGTAATCGCTAGAACAAAGGATGTTATGCGTGAGATGAAAAGGCAAGAAAATGGGGAAGAGCATGTCGGGGTAATAGTGACGATGGAGATAATATGACACTCTGGACAAAAATGGAAATGTTTTCAATTTCAAAAGTTGTAAAAATTCTGTTCCATCATTTTGATGCCTACCTACCTGCACACAAGGTTGGAAGGGATAACCATGAACACTAAAACACATTTATTATTTTTTGTTTCACGTTTTATGTCGCTATTAGAATTCACAATTCATAATATACCCATCATATCATACACTACAACACACTTAAAATTGTTATTACTTTTGTGTGTGCACAGAGGAGACACGACGTTGTATCCACCAGGAATGAGCTTGCCCGTAAAGGAAAAATATTTTACATGGATCATATTTGGTACATCGTGATAATTTGTCTGGCTTAAGGATACGAAAAAATGTGCTCATTTTTATTTTCTTGAGAGAACGTGTATGAGTAGTTGCATTGTTACATGTTCATTCACATAACTCCAATTTTTTTAGTATTTAAAATAATGTAATTTTCTTTAGGCATCTAGTGCCGCCAGCTTTCTTATTGGGAAGCTTTTACTTATGTATCTACCCTACATTTTCATTCTTTTGTGAGTTGGGAAGCTATTACAGCAAGACATTAATAAAAGTAAGTAATAGAAGTGGTAGTAATGCTGACGAATTTAATAATTTATGTTCCACAAGTTTTAGCAATAATATACGTTGTGTGTTAGATTACCTGTTCAAGCATCAAATTTGCTTTCTCTGTTCTTAAAGGGATTTAACTCAAGTGTCTTGACTCACTCTTATTAATTTGTGGGCCACATTTTTCATTTACTCTACCCAGCAACGAAGGTATCGAATATTCAAACTTGTACGCTGTGTACACCATTAAAAATAAAATAGCAATTTTTACGCGTGTTCTTGCATTACCCCAAGGTCTCGTTTTACAAGATACAGGTGAATAAAAATATTTACTATAAAAAATGAAATTGCATGCACGTTTTTATGCAGCTTTGTTCGACAGTAGCAACGGGAAGAGTAATGTGAAGTAGAAAACTTAAAACATTATATATACTATATGCATCTTAAAGTTTAACAGTAAAAGGTAGAGTTGACGCTAAAATTAGCGTTTGGCAATCAATGTTCCAACGTACACTCGACATTAAACGTGATTTAATGACTTCAAATGGGTTTAAAATGAGAACATAAAGTATAAAAAAGATCGTAAGATCCTCTCATCATAATCCCACCTTTCGTTTCTTTCAGTCTCATTATTACACTTATTTGCATTCTTCATTCGCTGCTGTATCTCTATTTACAATGTACTCTTTGAAGAAGAAAAAAAACAACTGACAATGAGTCTCTACACAGCCTCCTTATTGAGTAAATCTTCCACGTAGCAGGTACTAAAAAGGTACAATGAGAATGTTTATGTTAGGTCGCTCTATAAAACGTAAGCATTAAGGTGTAGCAAAGTGCGGGTTAAAAACGCGAGGAAGAAGACAATAAAGCAAAGGCTGCTAAGAGTAAGTAGTAGTCGTCGTCGTACGCAACCCAATGATGTAATAATGTCAAGGGTGTGTGGTGTTTTATGTTTATTACGTGTATTACTGTCTCTCTTTTTCATTTTAATTTTTTTTCTTCATACAACTCGCTACAGCGAGAAATGAAATATCATCGCTGATCTTTGAACAAGAAGGTACACGAGAAAGACATATTCATTTTTTTCAATATATTACTGTATATATACAAAACTATAATAAAAATCTATATAGTACACTTGAATTGATACCACTACTACTGTACTCGTAAAACATGGCCAACAATGTAACATTTTTATGTACATCTTAGGGAATAATATCTGTATAATGAGCCCTTTTGAATAATATGTACGATAGAAGCGGAGACGCTGTGTAAACTTTAACTTTGTTGCTGTGTAAAAGTTACACAGCCAGCAGCGAAACTTCCATATTTGATATTATTATTAAGTTACGGAATGAGAGCAATGTTATTTACAATTCAAATATTAGAAAATCGTATATGATGTAATGTAGAGAGAGGGAAACTTTTCTCGTAAAAAAGGAATACGCAGAATATATATTTGATGTCTTGGAGAATATTCCCTTTTTGGAGAAAATCGAAAGGTTTTCTTTAAATGTTTCAGAACGATCTTTCTGGTCGCTGGTGGTGCTAATAATAATGGTAATAAAATCATTATTCCAACTCTAAGCACATCGGTAACACAAATATTACAGCATTTAATAGCTTTGTTAAGGTAGGTGTAACCTGCTCACTCTCCGGCACTTGGGTGTTTAATAGAGTGTAGTGTATGTGTGTGTGTGTGTGTGTAGTGTAAAGCACTGGCTAGAATGCAAAATGATTGAAGGTTGATTATTATTATACAACATACATCGTCATGATGGCCACGTAATAAGGTTGGCCATTCTTGATGAACCGCTAAATGTCTAAAGAGAAGAAGTACCGGCAAGATATTGGAACAATAAAAATGAGAGGGTTACACCAAAGTAATATGACCTACGGAGAAGTATTTTTTCAGATTTCGTCTTTTCTCATCTATCGAAAAATGAGGGACTGGGGCCGATCAACTCCTTTTTCTCTCTCTCTCTCTTCCTTTCTTATCTCGAGATTAAAGACGGCAGTATGTATTCTGTACGGGCGATGAGTATTGACTTCTAAATACAAAAGTTATTGGAAGTGGACGTGGCAAACACATAAAAACCAAAGTGAACCACACACGAACATTTTTTTATCAAGTTATTCAACGTTTCGTTTCCTTCTGCACTTGGCTTGGATGTGGAAAAAGAGCAATCTTTTGGACTAAAGGTTGATAATAACAATGCATCTTTCTCGATTTTTTCAAGCAAATCGATTTTTTCAATGGGATAATAGCTTGATAGAGTAGAAATGGTGGCCACGACACTACGTTTAATGTTAAAGAGCAGTGCGGTGGAGTTAAAACTGCTAAAGTGAAAAGTGAACGTGGCCGATAACATTGGACCACATAGTCGCTGTCGGTGTATTGTGCAGTCGCAGTCATTGTATAACACAACACATGCTATACTCGTACATGTTTAAACGAATAATTTGTTGATTTTCTCACTCTGCATATTATCGGCATGCATAAAGTGAAGGCTTCATTATATCATCATCATATGAAGAAAAATTCGATATCGGAACAACAACAGTGATGATGATGAGTATATAATTTTCAAAACTAAAAACGCAATTGGTTGAAAACAGAAAGTCATAAATGCAAATGAAGCCCAACGGCTCTATTATGTGGAAATGAAATATTTTCGAATGCAAGCCTTATCGTCGAATTCTTGCTGCGAGGTTAATAATAAAGTTTCTCCGTTGATGAGTTGTTAGTGATTATTTTGCTGTGGTGATACCTGTATGTACAAATTTAGGTAGCTAATATTATATTATTTACACCTTTATATAAATGAGCATATAAAAACCATTACTTTTAACAATGGTGAATTGCCAAAGTTTCGCTAATTGCACGGTTCGTTCAAATCATTGTAGTCCCAGCGATGAACCAACTTTTACCATTGAAGCATTTCGACTGATGATTATGGAGAAATTGTTTAGATTTTACGTTAGAAACTACACATAGATGATGATAGCAATGTATATATAGTACCTAGCTAATTTTCCACAACATTCGACCGGCAAATTCCTGTTGAGCGGAGCGCAAATTTTTCCTTCTTTTGTGTAAAATTAAAGGTTAATAAAACAAGCAGGTATGCACCTAAAGAATATAATATTTATATAACTATCCAACAAAGCCTGAGGATAATCCATCATACCGTACCCGAAAGAAATCCTATTATGGGAAAAGTGAGTGACGGGATGAATCAGTAAAGAATGAAGAGGATTGTCTTGTGTTTGATGTTAAGTGTGAACTAATGACATTTTATGATATTTGTACCGTAATGAAATGCAATTTGGTCGTTTGCCGGTGTCGGTGCAGAATACAGAAAAAAAGGTTGGTCGGTCTGACAATGCTCCCTGTAGAGTGAATAGAAGAGTGTTGCTTGGCGAATGAAGCGATGCAGTGAGTGGTTGGTGGTGAAGCAACTTGCCTGTATCTCAAAAGAAACTGACTGACACTTCAACAAGACCAAGTCAAGTTTGCAATGTTATGCAACTTTTGGAATTAGAGGTGAACTCTCTCTCTCTCTCTCCTTGCTTGCTACAATTAACAGCGTTTAAATCTCCACTTCGTATCAAAGGATGACGCGTAGTCAACACTTTATACACCTGTTGCAAAGATTTCTCTCTTACCTAATACGCGTATATTATGCATGTAATTATCTCAAAGTAGAAATGCATACACTACTATGTACACCTCATATCTGCGCGCCTCAATCATTTTTTTACCAGTGTTTAATATGTCAGTCAGTATTATTCAATGTTGTGTACAACAGGAATAAGGGTATCATTATAGTCCGCAGTCCACGGGATCCAGAAATTTCTACTGCTTGGTGTAAATGGTTTTGAAAGTTGAAAAGTTTTGTTGTCAGCAGCAGCAGAAGAAGATTGAAGAGTTCTGTTTGAATAAATAGTTTGTACCGTTTATGACGCTATCATGAGGTAATGATAATAAAGCGCCTCAAAACTTTGCAGCAGCGCAGCACCTTAATTGACGTATGTAACTTTTTTTGTGAAAACTTTCCCCTGCAAACCCATGCCACTTGCCATATATCCCAATCGTTGAAGGATTTTATAAACGAGAACAACTAAACAACAACGTCGTTGCACAAAAGGTAAAAGTTACCTTTTGTGTAAAATTTTTACTTTGAAACTTGGTTTCTTCTTGTCGTGATACTACAACAAGTGTACACTATTTTTGCAAAAAAAAAGTTTGACATGAAATGCATTTCTATTCATTTATTCATGACATGTCAATTTCTGCAATTATGAAACAACCTTTTACATCGAGATTTTGAAACTTCAAAGGCGTATGGTACGTTTCTTACGCCAGATGTCTCCGCGTATGGACATACGTGAAACTAAAAAGTGTGCGGTATGTTGTTCATTTTTTTCATGTCTCACCAAAATTGAATTGGTATTTTTTCTCTAAATACTGTTGACGGCGTGAAGTATGCCACTCTTCATCAATGTCGTGAATTTTTCTTGTAGTAACTATTCTGTCGTTGAATGACTTGTCACCGATTAAATAGTCAGTAACTTTGTTTGCGTCTTCTGCTGCTTGTAACCTTTCTTGTCACCTGGTGCAACACTTTTTCGGATACAATCAGTAACCGAAAAAATGATATCCTTAAAACCACGATTTCATACCGCATGTGATAAATTGATACACTGAATATTTTTGCATATTCAACGAGCTTCATACCTTTGCCGAAGCCTCAGGGCAAGAATGCCACCGTAATTAGCACTAACAATTACACTATTTACCTGGACCCTGAGTTTACCACAGTTTTCATTATTGGCGTATGAAGTCACATACCCTCCTAGGGATATAATATAGGAACATAAACTTTACGTTGATACTTCATTCACTTTTCTAATTGGGCAAATCTAAGATTAATTGAGATTTTGTGATAGGTAAATGTGTAAGTGTTCTGCTAGGCATATGCATGGTTTCTTTAATCAATATTCTGTCTATAAGTGATATTAAACGAAAGGTTTTAAAAATAATTTTATTACATTACCAACGTCTTTCTCTCAACGGCTTTGGTTGTGTTAAACAACCAGGCAAATAAAAACCATATTCTGTAAGTATTCTGCTGATGCTTTTGACTCTGAGCTGGGGTTCAACAGAAGAGAAAGAAAGTTGTTGGTAGTTTAACAATATGTTTTGCAGATGGAGCAAAAGTCGCAAGTGGAAGTGTAAGAGAAGTAAAAACTTTGTTATCAAGCCTTCGCAGCAGCAGCAGCAGCAGCAGTCTGTTCAAAAAGCATAGAACAACTTTTTTCTTTTCCAAAAATAATTGGCTTTGCTGTAATACTACCACTTTTTCAAGTGGAGGTAGCAAAAAAGTCAAAGAAAACCTGCAAAACGGCTACATTATATTTTAGCTGTTCTTACGTTGTCTCAAGCTTGAACTGAACACAAAGAGTACCTTAGCAACATTTGGCTGCTTTATGGCACATTACCAAGACATGTCGCTTCTGAAAAGCAAGATGAGTGGATTAGCGCTATTAAATTTTGTTGTTCTTTTACCACAATTCCTACTACACAGTTTTGCCTAGCCTAGAATTTACTTCTGTAGTTGATACCTGAAGGAATGGAAAAACGTACAATTGGCTACTTTTGCGATTTTTCCTAATTTAACATTATCATTTATAAAAATTCCTAAAGTCTCCTCTCAACAAGCAGCAACGATAGGAATAAATGAGTGTGGATTAAATATTTCATTTCATGTGAATGAGAAAGGGCAAGCAATATTTATTTTTTCTTTATTCGACCATCACTAAGCCGATTTTGTTTATTAACAAAAAAATTCCAGATAGAAAATAAATGAATGATTAGTTTCGTTGCGCTTACACTTGTATTAGTTGTATAACTTATGAAACGATGGGAAGCAATGGAAACAACGACTTTTTCTTACAAGAATCAGTTTTGTCTAAAATACACGCAAATTTGCAGTCTGTCTTTCCCTCTGAATCTAAAACGGAGTACTATCTAGTAGTAAGAGTTAGTATGGTAAGAGGTACAACGCGTGCTTCATTAAGGAATGTCATTTCAAAACTGATATTTTTATGTTTGGTAGTTTGCAGGGGATTTACTTGGAATAAATACATAATGTATGAAAAATAATGAAAAAAAACTTTTCTTTCCTCTCCGTGTCGCGTCGTATGAATTCCTTTTTCGGTTTTATGTCATCATCATCATGTCTGTAATACAATACAAACACGCACTTTTCTACTTTGACTCATTGTCAAAGTCTCTTTTTTCGTCACACAGTCATAAATATAATCTCCTGCTAATGTAGGCTCACACTGTGAATCCTACACTGGAATGTGAGATAACTTGACAATTGGAGAGCCAAACATTAACCGTCAATAAAATAGGTCTATTAGACTGGAAGCCATTTCAAAATTGTGCGTGTCTTTCCTCGTTTATGTACATATATGCAATGGACATCTTTTTCTGTCTGCTGGTGCCTATAAGTTTTCTTACCGTAGAAAAACAAAGTATGCAAGTGGTAAATAGTAATGTAAGCAGTAATGGGACAGATCTTGTGTTGTGTCGCTTGTGTCCAATATATATTATTTCGACACTCCCGTAACTCACTTGGAAAACGTCAACACGACCGGCAAAACGGCGATAAATAGAAGGGCAATAATGGTAATATCTTTAAAAGATACAGTTTCTCGTCCTCCCTTCATCTGTGTCTCAAATGCACAAGTACATATCCCACTGAAAGGGAAAGGAAATTCAGTGGAGTTGAAGGACTTTTTTAAAAGTCAGTAAATGGAGCATTGCAAAGTAACATCAACACATCTTCTCATGTCGGTCTTGTGATGTCGTTGTCTGGTTGCGGCGTCGAGCGTACACTTTTTGTACATTTTTTTGTACGGCATGCGTTTGCAGTAACAACAGCAAAAAAGGATAGATGGATTTTTTATTTGAACCTTTCTGCGTCCCCAAGTTCCGATTAGGTATATACGTCGTATATGAGCATACTATGGTTTTGTTCTTTTCTTGTGCGTTACATTCCTTTCTTCTCACATTTGCTTCTATTCTTCTTTCCCTTTTGTTTTCTTGACTCATGACAACAACGAGTAATTTTTCTTATTTTAAAAGTTTAACTCCCTAACAAATATTTATATGGTATTGTGTGTATTTATTTAAAGATGTAGGAACGCGTACGAAAAGGAACTTTTTGTTGTGTGTGGCTATGATTCTCCATGGTTTGCTTTAGGTACATTAGTACAAATATAGGCTGCTGTGGAAAAGCCAAACCCGAATACCCGCTGTATAAAATGGCATGTCAGTTGCTCGAAATGCCATATGTCTGTTCCAACTGTGTGATTGCTAGCTTCAACATGCATATACAATATATTTATCTGACAAAATTGGAAACATTTTCCATTTTTCGATGGAGCTTCATAAAGAAACACCGCATTCCGAGTCATATCTCAGTGCAAGTTTGTAATAATGCATTGAATTATCATCGCATCACATTCACATTGCATTTTATATTTCTTTGTGGAAGGTTGAGAGTTGAGAGAGAGAGAGAGAGAGAAAAGAAAACAAACCTCTTAAGCCACGGGAGATAGACAAGTTATGCATGCCAACAACTAGAAACCTAGAACTACTCACGGGTTCTCGTCTGACCCACAACCATTCTGTAATGCGTGTAGAGATATAAAGGCTAGACCTGACTCCATTTTGCTTTTAAAACTTCAACTAATGTCATATCGTGAATATTTTCAAATGTTTTATGTGTTTGGCTTCATTTTTTCAAATTCTTTTGAATCCACACATTTATCATCATCATATACCAATTTATTTACTTTCGATTCTCACATGCAGACCTCCAACTTTTGTACCTACAAACATGTAATAAAAAATTTCTTGTGTGCTCTCTTGAAACAAATGCGTTATACACATTTCCGTTCATGCTTCTGGACTATTGGACATTAATACGATCGTACTACTCAGAACGTCAGTTTAATCGCTGATGATAAGCACGCTGAAACGCCGCTACGTTGAGAATTTAGTACTTCTTTTATAAAAATGTTTTTCACCATCATCCATGCTTTTAAAGTTTTTAAGTTCCACCGATAACGAAGAAATAAAAGAGTCGGAAGAGGATAATTATACTGAATAAAGCACTTCAGCAGACACAAGTGTTGTGTTAGAAGTTCAGGTTCTTGATCCTTTTAAATGCGTAGCTCGTAATTTCAACTGCTGTGAGCAGACGTATGCATGGATGGGTTACAAAACACGAGTTTAATTTAGTTATTGAATAAGCTAATAATAATAATAAAATTATTATACCTACTATTATGCAAGGGTGAACATATGTACAGTGTTCTCTAGTGCTCTTAATGTCTGGCATGTATCTGATGTCATTAAATACTAGTCTATATACTTCTCACAAAAATAATTGGTTTTCATAGCTTAGCTGATTATGGAGATTAGTGCCCATTTGAAGCACAATCCTTTCAAGTAGGTTAGGAAACCCTGTCGGGATCGGGATTATGGTCAGGTAAGCTTCCCTTTTACGAAGAGATTTTGTAACTCGGCTGGGAATAGATCCGTTCCAAATTTACATGGATTACCGCAATTCAACATAAATGGGGTAAATGGAGTACTACTGATGGTATTAATGTTGTTGATTAGGATATTTCAAAAGGGACATTGAGCGAAGTGCGTTCCTACTTACTACTGTGAGCAACCCATATTGGAAAATTTTAATGGTCCTGACTCCTGCGATCTCATCATTTCGTAACGTCTCCCTTCGATATCTGATGGGGACGTCCTACGCAGGTTGAAAGAGAAAACAGAAGTAATAAATAAAAGAAAACCCAAAGCTCCGCCGTAGGAGGACCAAAAGCTCAGTCAGCGAAACGGTACCTACCTACTTAAAAGCCACAAAACCGATAATGTTCAAAATAATGCAATGCCACCCTGCTAGTAAGCAGTCTGAAGGGTGGTAGCCTGACGAGACGGTAGACTCCACTGCTAGTGTTTATTTCTTGTGACCAGGTAAATTGTTAAAATATCCTACATTTTTGTTACGCCAAACATTCACTTATTGAATGCAAACGGTATTTTCTATTTCATCTTTATGAATTGTAATGGAAAAATATTTTGTGATAAAGTTATGGTTTTTACACCAGCCCAAATCATATTTTTGACGGAAATACTGAATGACGCCTTATTATAAAATATACAAATATATTTTTACCCACTGAACCGACGTGTCTGAACTAAAGGTAAAGATGGTTTTAAAAACGTAAAGGTGTAGAGAAGCGGCATGTATTGTGTTGAATTAAAAAATATTGCTGGTAGAAACTAGTCAAATTTTTGCTGTTTGCTGATGTGATGACTTTAAGCAAATTAAGTTCAATTTTGAGGATCACATTTTAAAATATTTTTTAAGCATACACACATTTTAATATTATTTTTTTTAAAACCCCAAACTCTTGTATATTTTTACATGTTCAAACTTGTCTTTGCTGCTATCCGTCGGATGAATAAGATTCTTTTTTTTTCTTTTTAAGTTTAGTGCGGACAAAAACGGAGAAACGGACTAACATAGTAATCTTAGCAAGCAGCAATCTTCTTACCTAATAATAGACGATGATTGCGTTCTTGTACAAAGGAACACATTATTTTTTGTGTCGGAGAGTGTTCAAAGGGTTGCAAAGAATGTATTTATAATTTTTTATTCCCTTTGAAACCATTTTTCTTTCCTTTCCTATCCATACAACTTATTACCCAAGAATAGTGGCATTACTGCTGTTGTAACCAATAATAATTGGACGGTTGATTAGTAATTCTTTGAGCTATGAAGTATTTAGGCGGAGAACGAAATAAAGTAAGGATAAAGCAAGATAACTAAAACTGCAGCATTTCATAGTATTATACATACATACATGCCTAAATCTATGTATATCTGCTCATATATATGCGCATCAGTTCAAAGTCACAGCACAATGTAGAGTTATTAATGTTATTATCCGAAAGAACAACAGCAGCGGCAACCTGTATGAGCTAATACTGATGATATATAGCTTGAGAGGGAGATACCAGTCCAGGCGTTAAGTCTGCATTTAGAAGGTGTTGTAGGTATCACCGCCAAAAGATTAGGGCGTATGTGTCTATCTACCCCATTAAAAGACTATGAAGTTGCATATTAACGAACATAATAATATGCAATAACATTTTTAATAAAAATAAAAGGCTTTATACACACGCATGGTATTTCTCTCCACTCCACACAAAATGTATTACATCCCTCCAACAAAGCTACATGGGAAGAGCCGTGAGAAAATTCAGAGAAAATGTCCATCTTCCGTTCATTCCTTCATTTTCAGTGATGTCGATGATTGGTGATTCCAGCCAAAAAAGAACACGATGGTTTTTTTTTTCAGTTTCTTCGACAATTGCGCTGCTGCTGATTGTAAGAACTTTTTGAGCACATACATTGTTAAGCGGCTCATACATACACTCAGCTACCTGTTCTAATATTTATTAATAGCGGTGGTGGTAGGCAAGAAAAAAACCCAAAGCGGTGCGGTAGTGGTCATCATCATCACAGACTTCTTCTTTTCCAAGCACCATCCTCTTCTTCCTGATCGTCGTCGTGAGTCGACTTGTTCAGACATGTTGTTGGTGTTGTATCTAAAACATAAAACAAGACACCGCCAGCAATAATGAGATAATTTTACAGGGAATAATGCATTGCGATTGAAACTTTGGTAAGAAAAAAAAGTGAAGTTGGCTACTTACAACGAAAGTACACAGTATTATTGTACACGTATCATTCGCTCCTTCTCCAACGCAACACACACTGAAACTCCCTATTTCTTTCCTTCTGTCTGATGCCGTGGTACTTCACTTTTGTTGCACCAGAATTTGACGATGATGTATTCGGGCAAAATAACAATAAGACGAGAGGTAAAAGCGAATAAGGCCGTAATGAAATTGACTTACTGACTGAATGTATAAGTTAGTGGTGTGGCGAGTGAGTGTATATTAAGTCATGCCAGATGAAAATGGAAATGGAGTGGAGGAGAGAGGGAGAGAGAGAGAGAGGTGCATGAAAGGAGGATCGTATTCATGAGTATATTATTTTATATTATCGGCAAATTAAAAACCTTTGAAAGGTGTGAGCAAGTAAACACAGACAAGTTTAGGGAGTTTACATACATGCAAACCTGCCAGAAAACATGACACTCCATCCATAATATTATTCTGTTGTTGTTGGCCCTCTTGAATTAAAAGTTTTTTTTAATATATACCAGGCAGAGAGCGAGTGAGCTAGAGAAGAAAAAAACAATGAAAAAGTGAAGGAAAAGGTAACCAAGTAATATTACGTTGCACGGTGTGCTTTCATGCAAACTTGTATATCGAATAGTGAGATGGTATTTTGGCTTCCATTATTCTTCTTCCACACACACACACACACACACACACACAGAGTCAGGTATCTATCCGCCAATGTTGACTGCTTCTTTCTCGAATACAACAAGTTGGCCTAAGAAAAAAAACTACTATTGCTGGCCAAGAATTCTTGCTTGATTGCATGCAAACATGCATCCGTCCAGTGACGAGTGGAGTGAGCTGATATTCAAAATTCGTTATTATAAAAGGGTGCATATTATATATATTATTTTTTTCTTCTTCAACTTTTGCCTGTTCTCGTCTTCTCCGTCGTCGTGAGGTGAAGCTGCTGAGGAGTTTCCATTTTATTCCTGGTGCTCACAGATAGCAACAAGCGTATATTTTAGTTCGTAATAGGCATGAGGAAAGAGAAAGATGTATGCTAATATAGTATTAATATGTTTTATATAAAGCATTAAGCAGCTGGTAAGTTGTTTGGTACAATGCAGTGAACAACAACAGGTAAGCCAGAAACGTAAGCAAAAGGCAAGAAAGTTGTCCACAACGCTTAAATAATGATACTTATAGGAAAACCACCCGGAGCAATACACTTCTCCCAATAAAAAATCTCTCTCAATTCTACTTCTCTGGGGAATGAAAACTTTGTTCACTTTTCAACTAAATACAAAACTTCTTCAATAATATGTAAGCAATATTACGGCAAGTTATTTAATACTACTACTGAACATGGACAACAACATCGACAAGAATGAAAGAGAATTGAGAAAGGGAGAGAAGAAATGGTACGTTAGTTGCACGTTGTCGGTATCAGAAAGAATACATTGGGCGCACTCACAAAATTCACACAGGCTCACAGTCGCTGGCCTTTTTTCCACTGCTGTTGTATGCAGTGCATTTGCTCACCACCACTCACTACACAATGTTTGCTAAGGTCACTGTGATTATTGGCATTGGCAGCAACAGCAACAACGATCAAAAAGAGCAGAATTCTTTCCTGTTTTTTCTCTCCCCTTTTTGCTCTTCTGGTCTGTCTGCCTGTACTTTCATGCATTTTTCCATGTTCTTGTACCATTACATATATTATTATTGCCATGTTATGAATGTTTTATCAAGTTTTATGGGATGCACTTAAACTTGAACTAAAAACTTTTATACTCACTAAACTAACTTGGTGTACGTAATCTTATTTCTTTCCCTTTTATTTTCCGTCAAACTGGTGGTGCTCTCAAACATTTCTCATCAAACCCATCAAAAATCCAGTCGCTAGTCCTCAACAACAGCATCGGAGAGAGAAGAGAGAGAGAGAGAGAGATCGACCAGCAGTAAGTCTTGCGTTTGGTTATTGTTGGCATGTAGTTGTTGTAAAATACAAAAAAGCAGTTGCTCTTGTCCTGTCCACCATTGTCGTTGACCGTCATCATCATAATCATCCTCACTACGAATCACTACTAGAAAACCTTTAACTATCATTGATACAACAGCAAGTACAAACCTACCTACCTAATACAATATACATAAATATAAAATTTTATAAGATCATGTGCATTACATACACTGATCTGTGATTGCGAGACGAATTACTGAATCTGCCTTCCTACATGCATAATAAACGTTATCTTAAAATCCTTTAAAAAAACTCCCTTTCTCTATCTCTCCGTCTCTCTCTCTCTCTCTCTCTTGTGGTCTTTTCTCTGTTCGCAACCACAACAACCAAAGTAGGAGCGGAGAGCCAAGCTAGGAGAGCAAGTGAAGTGTGCAATCATCATCGCCAGTCATCCACCGATTACAGCTTATAGCACTTTGGCCTTTTCCTTTAGCAATAAATAAATAAGAAATACATGTATGAAATGACTATGACTATTTTTTTTTTTACAAAAGTTCCTCTCTTTCTGGTTGTTGTATTACTTGTTGTCCGCTCCTCTTGCAATAATATAAATTGTGTGGTAGAACCTCTTTTAAAGATTATTATGATTCAAATGGAATGTCTTTTCTTGTTATTGCATAATAATTTAATGGATTCACACTAGCGTACTACTATCTCTTGTCTATTGTAAATATGTATATATCTAGATGAAATATCTTGCTTTTTTATGATAAAACTGGCAACCAACCATCTTTAGCACTTATAGTCACTCTATCTTTTTGATAAGGCAAAGTAAAACAAAAAGCATTTACTTAACTGGAATAGCGTAATATTTTTTGCCATATAAAAATATTGAGTACGCCTCTTCATTACGGTGTAAAATGTAGCAATACGTCCAGTTAGTTACCAGCTAATAACATCAACTTAACAGCAAGAGAGAAAATGGCAATAAGAAATGCTAATAAAGCATAAAAAGTTCACCGTCTCACTCCAGTAGTCTCAGTCCCTAAGTATAATCGTTCAATTTTGCTCAAATTCGTAAGACCGCGCGTTTCATTTTTTTCGGTTTACAAGCAACAGAGGAAAACTGGATGTAGAGAGAAAGAAGGAGATTGACGAGACCTTTTATAGCAGTCATTGTAGATGTAGATAAAAGGTACATTAAAATATTATCCGTTTCGTTGCTGTGTGTCTTCATTTTTATTCTAGTTATTCGTCCATCCAGCAGCTCTTGCATCATTTATTTATTTATCTGCCAATTATTCTCAACGCTCTACTCCTGGGGCTTACTTCTGCAGGGCAGCCAACTTAATAAAGGTTGGGGATATGAGTTATATCTCGCCATAAGAATGAGACGAGATCATTAAAACCCGAAATCGGGTTTGTCTCTGGTATGTCAACGTAAGTTAATGGCCAATGTGGTGATATACTTGTTAGCTTGTAACGCAGGTATGTACGTAGGTATTATAGATGTGCGATTTTATTATCGTCCTAAGAATACTAGATCCAGCATTTCGGAACCCATAAAAATGACAAAACTCCAAGAATTTTTTTGTTCTGTATGTGAATACATATATTTATGTGGACGCGAAAACATTCTGTTCGAGTGCTTGAGGCTTTCAAGCAAGTCATGACGTTTTTGAAGATGTTTGTTCGTACGAGTTGTATATATGTGTATGTTCCTGTCTGTGTTTATATTGACTGTTGATTAAGTCAGAAGGTAAAATTCTTCTTAAAATGCTTGACCAGTTTGCTGGTTTTGTTGAGACGTGAAAGGAAGGATCTTTTACCGCGAGCTGAAGGAAGAGATATATGGGCACTGAATTGGGGATTCTTAGTTACTTGAAGATCATGCTGCCGACGAGTAACATTAGGTGTACAAAACCTTCTGCCAAGTTGGAGATTTAACTAGATATGTATTTCTAATACTACACATGACTCAAATTCCTGTAATGCCTAAATGCACGAGTTCCATGTATTTTATGTTGTGACTCACAACCTGTGAGAGGAGGTAGAGATTTTTATATAGAGGTAAAATTGTTTGCTGACATACAGGTTGAATTTAATACCAGAGAGAAGATCACTGCAAAAAATACATTATAGCTTTGCGTAGATTGATATTGAAAAAATGGTTGAGCACACAATGAAATAAGTACATATTATGATAAAATATTTTGAGATCAGCAAAGTTTCTCAAAAAAGAATAAACTCTAGCCATTATAGAATGTTTCCCAGCGTAGTTTGGAACAATTTAACAACATTTAAACCTTAGTCCAATATAGATCATCATACATAATGCATGGCCAATATAAAGCATCCATCATTCAGTTCATACACTTGATATTTTTGGAACATCGATTTTTCACATCGAAACATTGACATTTTAAAAAACGGCTCGTCTATTGCACAAACATCCGATCTCGAAAAAGCTGATGCCATAATAACTGCTGAAGTTTTGCGATCAACAACTTATAAGTGTTTTCAAAGTCAAAATTGTACATATGACAATATCTAATATCATTACGAACTACATTATAGTATAATAATATGTAGGCTAGGTACTATAGATAGTTATGTATCTTTGTTCGATCGTGTAAGTTTTATAATTTGTTTTACAACTTCAAAAGTGAGTATATGGACAATATTTGTGCCGTAATCTAATCACCAGTATACGACTTATTTCACTTGAGAAAGTTCCACCACCGCCACTCGCTTGCTCCCTGCCTCATCCTCAGCAAGCAGCGTCGTGCCGTGCTGTCGTCGTCGTCTTTCGTTTTCTTTTTCATCTCTTCTTCTTGTTGCGTCTTTTGGTGTATACCATAATAGTGTTGCCTTTTGCCTTCCACGAAGAAGGGAAGACCGTGCAGGCAAACACGACCACGAGAATGAAAAAGAAAAAGAGCTTATGAACAGCTTTTATTGTTAAGCTGAAAAGATGAAAGATCAGATACCCACTTTGACTTATAATACGGATAGCTTGATACGAAATTTATATTGTATTGTGAAGAATAATATGCCTTAATGCCTTCCATATCCATCCATACCTTTACCTTGCACCTAGTCTATGATGAACATCAATGTTGCAACGAAACTGCAATGGAATGCATGGAGTTTGGACTATAGAGTGACCCATTATAACTGACGCTCTATCTTGGTTAAGTTGATACACTCTTTATTTATTGGTACTCTCTCCTCGTCTGCTCCACGACGATAATAATATAATGTTAATGTATATACATTCTTGAGAGAGTAAATTTTCTTTGCTTTGGATGCGCTCTGGGGAGATGGCTGTAGACTTGTAAAGTTGCTTGGCCATCCAACCTCAACTTTAGTGGACACTCCGGTGTGCTCCCCAGTTCTTTACTACTTCTACTATTCCATCCATAAAACTCGCTTTGTTATGTTTGAACGTACTTATTATTAAGTCAAACACCCATGGCCATACCTAGGAGAGTATATTATATGAACGGAATAAAGAAGAGGATACCTGTGCATGTACCTTCTGTGCTGCTGATGGTGCAACAAAACGGCGTGTCGACCTGTATACTTTAAATGTAAAACATTGCAATGCGTTATTACAATCACCGAACGAGGCATCCATTATTTTATGACGCATATTAGCAACAAATAACGACAAGAGGAAAATGCCGACACAAGAAGATACTGGTCACCCTTCTTCTCTCCTCTCTGGTTGAAAATATGCAACCCTTTTTGCTTAGCCAGGGAGCGTAGTTAAAAGAATCAAATATGTGTTCGAGCAAATGATATATTGGCAATTCTACACCTCACGTTCTCCGGTGTGCTGCAGCATAAAAAACAACAGAAGGATACATTTAGAATTGACGAAAATGAGAAAAGGGGGAAGTATGCGGTAATTAAAGTGTATTATCCTGCTCGTCGGCAATTCCCTTAAATCAAAATGGTGGTACTACACTTGAGCTTATGCTCATGCAGCGTTTTACATATTTACACAATAACAAACTCATTTACAAATTTGTCTACAATTTCTTTTTAATACGTATCAACACACGGGGACGAACTACAGAGTCCTTTTCTGCTTTAACGGCAACCAACTGATGATTTCATGGAGATAAAAAAAACGGTGAATGCTGAATAGTTTTATGACATTTTAATAGGGGAATGCCTTTGACACTGAAAATGAAATTCCATTGTCAAGAATTGTAACATAGTTACTTACCTGCTGGCTTTTACCTTTTCCTTCCTGCTTCAGATTACATCATCTTTTCAACAACAACAGCACAGACAGGAGTAGTTGGAACAGCAGCAGCAGCAGCAGCAAGAGGTTTTATTCAAATATTTTAAATTTCTCAGAACAATGATGTCCATGCTGAGTTTTATGTGTCTCATTCGTCATTTCTCTTCTTTTCAGGCATTTGAGAAATGCTCTCTGTGTGTCCACCCCTATGGTGAAATATGGTGAGTTTTCGTTTCAAAATTTGACTTCTTCCTGTCGTCACGATGATCATTTTCATCATACGGAGCAATTTAAGCTTCTCGAATGCTAATAAAAAAATACTTCACTATAAAACACGCCATATAATAAATGTAATGGTGATGGAGTTTGCACTGCTATGATTTTATTTTATACTATTTTCCCTTTACACGCTACTCATCTTTAAGTTATTTACTTGACGGACAATCCGAATACGACATCATTGTTATTATATTATTGTTTTATTATTATTATTATTATTATTATTAGTTTTTTACTGCTGAAAACACCTTTCTTAAAAGGTGTGTGTGTGACTGTGTTCATTCACAGTATCAGTCATGACCATAACTTTCTTGTAGTGCGATGACAAGGTTGAAGATGAGAACGAAGATAGTCCATTTCATAAATATTTTTTTGAAAGGAGCAACCCGGAAAGCGTAATATGTAGTGTCATTAAATAAATACTTGTTGGTTTCTTTCTGATAATAACAATGCCTTTATACGGCGTCACAAAAAGATTTTTTTATTGTGCTCTGCTCTCTCCAACAATCCAATCTGACTTGAACGAGTGAATAAATGCAAACCTGCGCTGTGCATGAACGTGCGATGGCAAAACCGTGAGTGAGTTTCGTTGTTGTATCCAAAACTCTCTGTTCACTTTTCATAGTAATATGAGACGAACATTTTCTCCGATAATATAATACAAAAAACTTTAGAAATGTGTACCACAATAGTGCGTTCGTTCCTCCTCATTTAGACGAAAGAATTTCACTCGTGATATTACACAGGAAGAGTAATTGTCAGCATGGTGAAATATTATGGTTGGACGGATAACATTATGGAGCTCTTTCTCAGGGACAAAGTGGAATAGGGGTGAATTCGTGCCATGAAGCAGTAAAAGGCAAAATAAGTTTAGTCGAGTGTGCTCTTAATTTCATCATTTAAGCATTGTTTGATGTAAAATTAATATCTTTGCCTACATTCATACCTTTTTATTATTACTACTATTTGGTCCTTTCATATTTTTATCGACATTTAGCATTGTGGAAATCCTTGCCTGCCAGCAGTTTTCCACCATGTATTGCACCGGAAAACTTGATATTAATTGATCCAAGTATTTATTGTTATTTTTAGAGCTATTATTATTAGCGGTGGTACTGGTCTTGTTAGTAGTGGCATCAGGCGCGTATTTCTCAAAAACGAAGCCAAAGGTAAACCTTGATGAGTTATGATGGCTTCCTTCAAGCAAACAAAAGTATTGTTCAGTATTCAGTCTTTCCCAAACAACTTTTTGTACCTGGTGCCCTGTCCGTATACTATTTCATCATCATCATCTTTGACGTTTTACAATAATAGACATGTATTTTCTGAAATCTTAACTATCAGTCCAGTAAGATCCCCTCTTCATTTTGTCTGGAGCAAGATATGAATATGGGGTTGTTTGAATACGGCAAACTGAAGAAACGGCATTTACCAATAAAGTGAATGAAACTGTCCACTTACGTATATTCCTTTCACTGTTCGCCAGAACCCTCAAAAAGTTATCCCTTGTGGCTTGTGTATTGGAGTGTAAGAGGAAGTTTGCTTCCAGTGAAGAAACATAAAATGACAGAATCTTTAAACTTTGTGATGCATAAAAATAGAGTAAAAAAACTGAACATATTTTCGCCGGCCTCACCCACATGTTTCATCACCATCATACGGGTCGAGTCGTAGGCAAGCATTTTATTCACTATTGAGTATGCACTATGCACGTAGCAAACCAACTACAGAAGGCCAACATGAGTGCTCAAGCAATCCGTCTCTTTGTGAACGTTTTCATTTCAACTAGTTGGACTTTCTAGCAAAAAAATATCCAGTGTCAGCCGTCACCAAAATACTGCTCTTTTTCTTTACACACACATACATATTACCGCATATATAACCTAATTTATCATGGTAAAAGAGTGCTTGAACACCACGTTCAACAACACTCTTACTTTATTGTTAAAATACTTGCAGTATTATTTTATGGGTTGCTTTCATTTAGTTTGGCTTTTAAATTCTCTTAAAATTACTGAGTGACAAACTGTTAATAATGCACGAGTCAGTACAAATACGTAGCAAAATAAGCAATAAACGAGAAGGGTAAAATNTTGTTAAAATACTTGCAGTATTATTTTATGGGTTGCTTTCATTTAGTTTGGCTTTTAAATTCTCTTAAAATTACTGAGTGACAAACTGTTAATAATGCACGAGCCAGTACAAATACGTAGCAAAATAAGCAATAAACGAGAAGGGTAAAATAAGCCAAATAATTAACTACATTCGAATACGTGATGGGACTTACCATTCGCCATAAACCACTATGGTGATGAATTGACCTTTGACCTTTGCTGGAAGCCATAGTTATTAACCAATCTAGCTCAAACTTGTTATACTTATACAAGTACATATAATGTATATGTGTACCAAATTTGAGTTATGGTTGTTATGTTAAAAGTTATAGAAATAATAGGGGGTTACTTGTTTCTACCACATGGAAGTGTCACTAAAATGCCATACTGATATGCGTTATAGCCCTTGTAACTGCCAGTTGATTAGTGAAAACCCCATCTCAAACGGATTAACCCTGGCAGAGCTATGGGTGAAAACAATTTTCAAAGCTTGAAGTCCCCTGAGGGTCAAAGGGGTCAACCAATTTTGGTCAAACTTTGCAAAACGTCATGAGTGATAACTATCCATTATGTATCGGTACACTAACTTTCGACCATAGGCCATGTTTGAAATTTTAAGGGAACCCTCATTGACCCCAAACGCTCATCTTCGAACTCAACCGAGTTATTTGACCAACGTTATCTATCGATTGGCGAAAACAAAATTCCAAAATTTCTTTCTCTTCAAGAGTTATCGTGCTTACGGACGTAAGTACGTACGTACACGATAAAGGAATCTTATATATAGTCCCAGAGGCTGGTCCTAAATACTAAATACACTGTGTGATTCTTGATTTTGTAAAACGTCACGCATAAAAGTGTGCCAAGTCCAAACGTGACAAATGAATTTAGGCTTCGTGGATTATGGATGTCACATCATAGTTAGCAACTTTCATTGTATTAGCTTGTACGTCACCGAGCACATCGTCAAAAAGGATTCAATCACGTTTGACTATCTGTGAATCTGATCTCTTAAAAGGCACATGTGCTGATAGACTTTTTTAAAGTAGGCATAAAACTTCCTGAGGTCTGTAACTAGGCATGAATCTTCGCGAAATCGGTAAATCCCCAGTAGGGAAGGGGAAAACATCTTGATTATATTGTACTATCGCGTATTAGTTCATTTGAAAGAGCTTATTGAACTGAGCACAAATTTGTCGATCGGTAAGGTAAAAATATCCCCTGGTGTTCGGGAGGGGAGGGAGGAGAAATCATATTTGTGCTAAAATTGTACGTATATTGGGCTTTTGCTCCAAATCACTATCAAGTTAAATTTTAACAAGAATGTATCATGCTCATTTAGCTACGTCGTTCTCCCACATTTACAACGAGGTTTTTCATCCAATGCAAATAGTAATCATTAACCTTTGAGAAATCTAAAAAAAATCAAATTTGAAAGATTTTTTTTCAAATTTCCAGTATGAAGGTTGTAGGTTCACAGTTGCAGCAATATGCTTTTATTTTCAATGATTTATTTTCTCCTCTGGGAAACACCCGTACAACCAATTTCAAGTAACAAAAGTAATTGTGAGCGGACTCGCACACACAGTAGTAGAAAATACAAAATAATATGATATTGCGTATTATGAAAGATACAACGAACGCGGTGTTTGCCTGCGTGCGACATTCACACAAAAGTTACTGTTTGGCGTATTGCTTCAAAACTACAATTCAAACCTCATTTTAGTTGCTCCAGAGCTTGAATGAACAATCTAAATAATAACTATTTTTCTTTATTACACACAACACAACAGATCACCATTCAGCCCTTCAGCTTGATAGCTCTCTAAAAATGGCTGTTGCAAAGCAACACAATATCTTCTGCTCCTCGAAAACTTCATTCGTTGTGTATTAATGAGTATTTTTGAACCTCTCTCCAGCACGGCAGCAGTAGTAGAGAGTAGCAGGAGAGAAAAGGGTAGGAATATTCTATAGAAATTTTCGTTGAATGGAATGGTATTCCAAATTATCCCCAAATGCACATATTGTTGAGTACACAGTGGTTCACCCCCCGCAATCATCATCCTGTTCATATTCTCCACATACGCGTATATATAACGCCAAGGGCCGGATGACTGGAGTTTTTTGTGACCCTCACAAAAATACCCAACTTATTTTTCAGGAAAAGGCTCATCTGTGCGTCTCACCTTCCCCGCGGTACCCACTGCTTATATTGCGTCTCACATTCGATACGTTGCATTTGAACAAAGTGCAGAGCAGCAGGGTTTTCACAATACGACGTGGATACGGTGGTCGACCGTCATCACCGTCAACCCAAAAAAGTGATGTGAGTGTAGCAACAACAAATATACATAGAAAAGGAGCACTACGAAAACTATGGAATGTTGTAAACTTGAAATGCATTTGTCTTTCGTGTTTAATATTTTTTCATAAAAATATGTCTGTACGTGTATAACCTCCTACTTTAATATATAAGTGTGAATCTACATATGAGCACGTAAAAGTTTAACGCGCACTGCAGCTTATATAGAAAGCAATAATTATATAGTAACAATATTTCCATTGAATTCTCCTCGTGTGTATAATATATCCAGCTAAAAATCCTGCTTGGGGGAAAGAGGCATCGTTTTCTCTCTATCAAATCTAACGAACAACGTCTGGTTTCTTCATGGGTTACAGACGGTAATGACGAAGAGCAGGCAAGCAAGCTCGGCAATAGTTTTTCTTCTTTTTCCCTTCCGTACCATTACATTTTTTCAACAACTGGCCCTGCGGACAGTGAAATAGAATTAAATACCTCTCTTCTTCTTCATCTTCTTTTTCACCATCCTCATGATCATCATCCTTTTTTATTCCCTTTTCTTTCTTATCCCCGTTCGTGTTCATCGCCGTCTTACTTTGTTTTGTTTCGTGGCCCATGTTCGTGATATAAAAATAATAAAGTTTGGGCCAGTGAATACAACATTGCTGGCGTTACGTTAACGTTACAGACCAGCACCACCACCACTGCCATTATCATAGTCACTCCGTGGTATTGCCTGTTCCCATGCTCCTTCATAAAAATCAGCCTTCCTATCATAACTTCTAATGTGTCCCGTCCCGGTTTCTTTTGAGCTTTTCGTCGACAGATACAGTTCATGCATACACAAAAAATAATGCAATCTAAGATTTTTATTCCTATACGAAATGCCAGGGCTGCAGAATGGTCTTCTATCGACACTATACTATCAGGCAAAAT
>JAHZNB010003657.1:0-10189 GCA_027744295.1 Callyntrura guangdongensis
TTAAACTAAATAAAGTAAAGCGATCAGATTGTTTTGAAACTGTTAATTGTTCTGATATTAAGAACATTCAATAGTTTCAATACAATCTTGGTTATATGTAAACATCACCTGTGATTTGTTTGATTTCACATAATGGTGCAGTTCAGTTTATACACTCAACAAACAACCCTATTACATTCTCGTAGTGTATTTTGAGGAATGAACGAAGCAACACGTTGCTTGACAAGATGGATTGGATCAGAATTTTTTGTATTTTATTCATTTCGAAACTTACTTTATTATTTATATGACAAAAAACTGTGAAAAAATTTTTGCTCCTGGCGCCCCCTACAGGCAAAAAAGGCGGGAAAATAATAGTCTATAGAATTGGCTGAAAATTTGGTTTTTAGTAGTATCGACAACGCTGATTAACATGGTGGAAATCGTTTTTTAAAATTTTGCTCCTGGCGCCCCCTAAAGGCACTGAAAAGGCGAGAAAATAAAAGTCGTCAGAATTGGCAAAAAATTTTGTATTTGGTAGTAGACGTTTTTTGAAATATTAATTGTTCAAGAAATAGGTTTATTAGATTGCTTAACAAACCTTGTGCACCAAACTTCAATCATTTTGTTTCATTATTTTTGGAACCAACCACAAAATAAAAATTGTTTACTGAACGCACGCCTTGCGGTGTTTCAGTCTTATCTGGGGTCGCCGCCATAATTTTTTTATTTAAATCACCAAGTATATGTAATTGACGTGGATCGCCAGCCTTTATTACAGCTAGATAACAGTTTTTTAAAACGCTAGCTCGGTTTATTCGAGCATCCGTCTTTGGACACACTTTAACAAGTTCGATTAATGACTTAGATTCTGTTCCATCATCTGTTAATATTTCATTGATAAGGACTCTGCATTGTGCCATTGATGGTGGAGGAGCTGGATAATCTGATTAAACAGCAACTCCGATGTAATCGTCAAAATTTGGTTCTAAATCTGCTTTATCTATGTTTTGAGTCGCCGAGTGGGAAGAAGAAGGGAGAATTCCAAGCTCCGTCTCTGATGCGGCTTTAGTGTCACTTCCTGGCCGTTTTTGTACGAAGCACTGTCCTCTCCATATATCAAGGACTACATATCGCCATTCTAATTCCCTTTGCTTAATTATTTGCAGGCTATTAGTTTCCAATCCGTCAAACACAGATTTAAAGTTTTTCCAGTAACCCTCTCAAAAAATTGTTTTAATTTAATGACTAACCAGAACAGGTAAAAGTATGGACTTCCTGTAGCTTCAACAGTTTTGAGAAATTCTTCATCTGCTTTTAGGGGATTGTCACCTAGCATGTATGCAATATCATGCATTCGACAAGTCTCATCAACAATATCGGTGGGACCACCGGTGTCGTCTTCACGCATGACATCAGTTCCTTCATACATGAATCGAGAAACCTTTGTTAATGGTATACTTTTTTGGAAAGTAAATACATAAGTAATAAAATTTACCTGGGCCACAATAATATTATATGTTAATCGGAATAATTAATCGGTCTACGTTTTCTTCTTCTTCCAAACCACCAGAATTAATTTTTTATTGCGGAGCAGATTAGTTTGTAGGACAGGAACCCATTGGATAAACTTTTGCATATTTCTGTGCAGTAGGGCTAATTATTAGGCACTTTTTGTAACTAAAAATTGCTAAATGACTACAAAAAAATCCAAACACCCGTCAAAGTGGTAGGTAAAGTCAACTACACGAAGGTCTTTACAGTAATTACGAAAAAACTATTTGCTCCGCCTTTCCACTTATTAGGATTAATCGAAAACTGCTCAAATGGAAAGTCCCAAATATTTGGGGGCAAATTTTGTTGCTCAGAGCAAGTATCGTTTACTTTTGGATTTCGTTCCAAAATTTCACTTTTGATTATGTTGAGTGTGTATGTTTCTTCAAGACTAATTACTAATTCTAGTTGTTCATGTGATAGAGAAACTTATTTAGTGAAAAGGTTTGAAGGTGATTCTAGCTCCATGCAGACTGTTTTATTACACAACTTTATCACCGAGCAGTAGTCAGGTTCAACCTGGTGTTTGAACAAATCATCACAAGCTTTGGCTGTTTATTTCCGGTAGTTTCACATGAGTGTTTAATTGAGAGGTCCATAAAATCCCACGCTTCTGCTACCACAGTTCTCTAATAGTCGTTTTCAACCATTTTATTATCTCGACCAGGATTGTAGCTGGGTACCCTACAGTCCAGATCATACAATGTTGGGCATCCTCCAAACGTCGACGGGAAACACCAGAATATACCTACAAGTTCATATAATATATTGAAACATTAATGTTAGGGGATTCTTTACTACAGAAGCATTGAGAAAACAAAGGGAAAATAATGGAAAAGTTTCATAGCAAACAACATTCCATTGTCATTTTTTTACATGACAGTTAAATTATTTAAGTTTTAGTTTACTTCAGAACTAAATTCTAGTTGTTTACGAGTTATGTTTAAGTGTGTTAAAGTGTATCCTCGGATGCCCATACCCTAGTCGGATGCCGGATACTCGGATGTCAATACTCTAGTTGAATGCCGGATACCCGGATGCCTATAACCTAGTCGGATGCCCGGATGCCCATAACCTATTCGGGTGTCCGAATACCCATATGCAAGTAGGATGCCCGGATACCCATATGCAAGAGTCGGATGCCCATTACCTAGTCCGTGCCCAAATGCCTATAACCTAGTCGGATCCCAGGATGCCCATACTTTAGTTGGATGCCCGATACCCGGATCCCCTAATGCCCATACTCTAGTTGTATGCCCGATACCCGGATCCCCTCATGCCCATACTTTAGTTGGATGTCCGATACCCGGATATCCTAATGCCCATACTCTAGTTGGATGCCCGATAACCGGATGCCTATAACCTAGTCGGATCGCCGAATGCCCATACTTTAGTTGGATGCCAGATACCCGGATCCCCTAATGCCTATACTCTAGTTGTATGCCCGATACCCGGATCCCCAAATGCCCATACTCTAGTTGGATGCCCGATTCCCGGATCCCCTAATGCTCATACTCTAGTTGTATGCCCGATACCCGGATCCCCTAATGCCCATACTCTAGGGTTATGCCCGATACCCGGATCCCCTAATGCCCATACTCTAGTTGGATGCCCGATATCTGGATGCCCATAACCTATACGGGTGTCCGGGTACCATATGTAAGTGGGATGCCCGGATACCCATATGCAAAGTCGGATGCCCGGATGCCTATAAGTTAGCCGGATCCCCGCCCCTCTCTGGATCATGCCAATTGATGACTTGACGATACCAAAAGGTACTAGCTCCACCGTATTTCACGAATGGGCTATAATTTGAAGAAATACGGTAATAACAAATCACAGGTGATGTTTACATATAACCAAGATTGTATTGAAACTATTGAATGTTCTTAATATCAGAACAATTAACAGTTTCAAAACAATCTGATCGCTTTACTTTATTTAGTTTAAAGGCCAAAAATTAAGAACCAAAGAAAAATGCCTGTTCACAAATAACAAACCACTGTCACCTAACTTATAAAACCATCACAAATCTTAATTTAACAAAATAAATTATCACCAGCACACAAAAAATCTCCGAATATTATTTTGGAAATAGGGAATTAACATAATTTCCATGAACAGTTTTTTGTCATATAAATAATAAAGTAAGTTTCGAAATGAATAAAATACTTACAAAAAATTCTGATCCAATCCATCTTGTCAAGCAACGTGTTGCTTCGTTCATTCCTCAAAATACACTATGAGAAAGTAATAGGGTTGTTTGTTGAGTGTATAAACTGAATTGCACCATTATGTGAAAAGGACGCCTTTGTCGTAGTTCTTTCTTTAATAGCCCATGCCTATAAACGGATGGACGTGATTGTGCTTTTCTAACAACTTGCTTAAATACAATATGGTGTAATACCCATGGGGGCAGACCTAGGCGGAACCCACTCTGGTCTGGTGACACTGGGATCCCGGGACCCCGACTGGACTGGCGACCCCGTGACCCCGGGACTCCGGAATACCAGAACCCGACTTGACTGGTGATACCTGGACTCCTGAACCCGAATGGAATGGCGACTCTGGAACCCCGGGACTCCTAAATACTGGAACCCGACTTGACTGGCAACCCTGGGATACCGGGATCCCGACTGGACTGGCGACCCTCGGATACCGGGATCCCGACTGGACTGGTAACCCTACGGCCCTGAGACTCCAGAATACTGGACCCCGACTTGATTGGCGACCCTGGGACCCCGGGATCCCGACTTGACTGGTCAACCTGGGACCCCGGGACTCCATAATACTGAACCCCGACTTGATTGGCGACCCTGGGACCCCCCGATCCCGACTTAACTGGTGAACCTGGACCCAGGGACCCATGGGTTCCTGACCAGGTCTGCTTGGTGGTGACACATAGTAGCATTGAGTAAATAGTAAACATAGTAATAGTAGTATGATCATAATAGTAATATGATATAAGCTTTTATAAGATGTTAAATTTGGACGCTTGTAGGAAACTTCATATGAATATATAAAAAAAGGTTGCCACCATGTTATTCAGCGTTGTTGATACTACCAAAAACCAAATTTTCAGCCAATTCTGATGACTTTTATATTCGCGCCTTTTTTGGCCTGACGGGGGCGCCAGGAGCATAATTAAAAAAACTATTGCCACCATGGTAATCAATGTGGTGGATACTACCAAATACTAAATTTTCAGGCGTTTCTGACGAGTTTTATTTTCCCGCCTTTTTTGGCCTGTAGGTGGCGCAATAGTCAATAAAGTTCTCGTTTTATGACAGATTCGTAATCAGCGCATCAAAATGTACCTCTCTACCAATTTTCAGCTAAATGGGAGACAAAAAGTTTTTGGCAGGATTGCTGGCCATTTATTTAGTGGGTACTTCACGGGGGTGCAGAAGAATTTCTCAGGTAAAACTTTTATTGGTTTTCAGTTTTACTCGGGTAAAAGACGATAGGGGAAGCTCAACTTGAACTTTAACTCTAAGGGTTTGGGCTTTAAGTCTGTACAGCTAACTGTATTTGGGAGTTGAAATTTCCTGGACGCACTGTTTTCGAAAACTAATTTAGTTGGGAACATTTAAATTCATTCGGCTAATGGGGGGAGATTGACTTCTCAATCCTTATAGTTCTGCTATTACAGCAGATGAAGACATGTATAGCGGCTAACCAGTCCATGCCAAGTACTAACTTTATCTCGTAGTAGTAGATTATCATCTCGCACTGTACCTCTACAGTGAATTGTCTGTTGTCATCCACGGACAATTTTACGGAGAAGAGTTCAATTCTTTTGATACGAATCAAGTTGGATGGGATCTCTTTACAAAGGGAGGGATTTACTGCACTTATCGTTGCTCCAGTATCGATAAGGGTAGTTATTGTTTGGGTTCCGATATTCACCGAAAATTCGTTTGTGTTTTTGGTTACTAGAATACACGGGTTAGAGGCGACCGTTGAGTTCTGTGTACTCAGCATCAGCACATGTAGCTCTATTGGAACAAACCTAATGGTCTAACGCGCATATTGGGGTAGGGCGGATTATAGAAGAAGTGATAGCTTCAGGGACAGATAAAGATAGATTTTCCGAAGGGCGGATAGTTTTAAATAAGATAGAGCCAGTAAGAGGCACCTGAAAGAGTTTATAAGGTTTTTTATGTACAATAATAACAGTCGAGGGTCTCATTTCTCCACGATCATCTATTTGTGGCATATGTCGTTTCCCCAGACCTGGGATTCGGGATCCGGTGGGTCGTACATCTGATTCATGTACTGGTTGTGTGGTGGGGCATATATTGGTTGCTGGGGTTTTTCTGGGTGCCTGGTTATAATTTCTTTGGGTCTGGTAGCGAGGTTGTTGTTGGTTTCCAGGAAAGATCATAATTTCTAGCCTGAATCGGCCCTGGGTTATACTGAGGGGCGGGGGGTCGGGGTTGTTGATTTCCTTGTCTACGTTAATTGTATGTGGGGATGTTCATTAGTGGGGGTGGCTGTGTCTTTTTTGGACATTGGGGTGAGTAAGATATAACATAATGGTTTGGTTTGTGGTTCTTGTCGTCAAGGATTGTCAACTTGAAAAGCCTGAAGGGCTTCCAGATTTTTAGAGGGGCGCTCGTTGTCTTTGACTCGTTTTTTTTCTCAAGGGAAAGGGAGTAATATCGTAGCCGTGTCAAGAATTCGCCGATCGTAAAAATTTCATTCGTTGAGAACTGGGTGTGTATTTTTGGGGTATGATTTTCATCAAATGTTTGATTTTTTGCTTTTCCGACATGTTTTCGTCGACGAAGGAGAGGATGGCTAGTTTCTTGTGAAATAGCCTTGGGTGTCCTGCCAAGTTCAAAAGTGAACTTGGCATTCTCTTCTATGTACCGATCTTCCAAACTTGAACATCCCCAAACAGTTCGCGTTGCATTCTTTCCCATTGACCTGTATAATCGTTCTCCGAGGTGGGATTTTCACGGCGATATATAATTTTTTGGGAGGTCCAGTAATCCGCTGCATGTTCAGTTAGAAAGCGATCGAGGCGAGGGATTACGCAGCGGAAAGGGATTACTAAATCATGCAGGTAATTTTCGAAATCAAATATCCATTCTACGAGCCCAGTCTTGCCGGAGTATTTTTTGATAATATCAAAAGCAATTCCTACTGTTCTGGGGGTAGGGGTGTAGTGTGGATTTCTATCAAATGGATTATAATCTCCATCAGCTGGATCGTTTGGGTCTACTTGCTGATAGTTATCATTTGCTTGAGGGTTAGCGTCTGGTGGAGGGTTATGGTTTCCCTGGAGTCAAGGATTTTGCTGTTGATTTTGGTTTCCAGCATTCCTATTCAACTCCCGCTGTTGTTCTTCTGCTCTTCTGCGTAACTTCTCATTTTGATCTGCGGGGTTAGTCATGACTTGACATGAAGGGTAGAATAATTTTTACTGATTTTATTCTCTTGTATTTCTCAAGTTGGACTTCTCTAACGTCACCGTATGGAATCTGATTGGTTTCGATGAACTGTATTATTGTTGGGGGTTGGAAGAACGATATGTAGTAAAGTCTGCCGTATTTGTCTTCAAATACTTCTGCAGTCTCGACTATGCCTATTTCAGAGTATTCAGTGACTTTTTCAACTGGCAGTTAGCGTGCCCTTCGAATACAAATGGTATAAGCCAATGCTCTATCCTGGGTCGGGTATCTAATTTCCAACTCATTTGTAGTTGCTCGGGTATGTTGTGGAAAAACCGGATGGTGTGGTTGCGCAGGTATGGTAGTGTGGTTGTGCAGGTATGGTAGTGTGGTTGTGCAGGTATGGGTCCGTTTATTTTATATGAGAGATACGGGTTACCTTTATACCATTAGGAGCGGGGACCCGGTACCGGACACTGTGTAATGTCCAGCACTGGTTGCTGGTTTTTTGTGAGTGTGAGAAAGAGGCGGAGCTATTGGGAAACCTGGAAGAAGAAACTTAAACAAATCTTCCGGTTAGCTCCGCAACAGATGAGTGGCAGTGGTTTCTCGGGGATTTCGGGACTGTGTGTAGAGGTAAGTGGTTGGGTATATTTTGTTTTATTTAATTACGGGGGATAATTTTTTTATTTAATGGGGTTTTGGGGAAGTTTGTGGTAATTGTTGTTGGGGGTTAGTAATTTGGGGGTTTTCTTGAATTATTTTGATTATATGGGGTTTTAGTGGGATATGGACAGTGGTGGTGATTGGGACGATGGTAGTAATAATAATAATGATAATTTCATACGATGACAACGATGTTTTTTTGTGTGTGGAGTTTCTGTTTTTGCTGGGATATGAACGTTAGATGATTGATTCACATTTGACGATATTCTCATTATAGCTATGGTATTTGGGAGAGCACTGATGCGAGGACGCACGATTGTGCGTAGAGTGTCTATTATTGCATCATCTTGACGAGTGGATGATTGGTTGCTAATCATTGTTGCACCTTTTGTTGGATGTGTCGATTGCTCTCTGACAATATTTGCATTATGGAATAATTTGAGAGGGCAGTAATGCGAGGACGCACAGATGTGCGTAGAGTTCCCATTGTTACAGGATTTTGGCGAGTAATATACTGGTTATGAAATAATGTAGTGTAATATTTTCGTAAAGAGCAATTCATGTTTTAATATTTTTCAGTGTTTTGAAAATCCAAACTAGTAATTCGGAACGCGATCGTAGTGTTATTCAAATTATTTCATTTCATGCTCATTAAGCCGTAATAAAATACAGAAAAATTAAAATAAAAAAGTTTTGGAGGAATGGAGATGGAGGGTGCGAGGAAAAGCAAAAGTGTACTGCTTCACAAGCTCACTTGTGAAACAGTACACAAAAAAGATGTCAAC
Organism: Callyntrura guangdongensis; assembly: GCA_027744295.1. Classification (NCBI taxonomy): domain Eukaryota; kingdom Metazoa; phylum Arthropoda; class Collembola; order Entomobryomorpha; family Paronellidae; genus Callyntrura; species Callyntrura guangdongensis. The sequence continues at coordinate 8,384 of JAHZNB010003657.1, forward strand.
ACACACAGCCAGCAGCCTTGTACCATCATCCATTGCATACCATTATAGAATGGTTTCGGTGATTTCGCTGGCTGGCAAGGTAAGCTATTTTGCTCTCTTCAACATGCCGCCTGTTCTTTATACTTTGATATTTTGATATCGGGATTGTACCTATACAAAGTACAGAGAACAGGCGAGTACATGTTAAAGAGTAGAGCAGAGTAGAGAAAGAATAGTGACACGTGGAAAGCTTGTTTTCCAACATGCCCTGGAGACTGGTTTGCTAAACCCTCTCATGAACATTTCTTGTGACATTTAAAAAGCACATGGGAGGTTTTACCGGGCCATGCATTGTTTCCACCAATCACCCGCTACTGTTAATGAACGTGTACTCTTTTCGTATCTCAGAATATGGTAACAGTAATGGCAAAGAATGCCGAGAAAAATTGTAAACCCCTAAATTTACATTCTTCGATTGCAACACCTAAGTCTGGTCTGGTAAGATGGGTTAAAACCCCGGTATTTTGATCCCACTTGACACATTTAAGTCCAAATTTTCAAACTGCCACAGTTAATTGTTGCCGTACTTGTATCTTTTTTTCTTAAAAAAATCTCAGGTAAAACGGTCAACGCCTGTCTAATAGGTTTTGATAGCATACATCATTACTTTTGCTGTAACAATCAACCGAAATATACACCAAGAACGGATTTGCAATGTATTCTTAGGTAAATCAGAACTCAGAACTGTCCATAAATGAGCTCCGCTTTCAGTATATCGTAAACCCGTGTATCCATATATAAAAATTGCTTGTTACGATCATGCGATCTATTCATTGACATCTAATTTGTTATACTTATTTTTTGACCTAATTATCAAACCTGTTTTAACCCATATGAATAGTCAAAATTTGGTTTCCCAGGTTTCCCAGGCATTGACCGTTTTTCCTGATTTTTTTAAAGGAATAAATGTTACAAGTACGGCAACAATTAACTGTGGCCGTTTGAAAATTTAGACTTAAATGTGGCAAGTGGGATCAAAATATGTGGGATGTTTTAACCCATCTTAACAGAGTGTAGTAGAGTCCAGGGTTAGTTCTATTCTGGACTCTATTCTCAAAAGAATTCTAAATTCTCAAAGGAAATTACGTTGAATTGGAAGGTACGTAGCGTTGAAAGGTATATTCTAAGGTGTCAAAATCGGGCCATCGGCATTCTTAACTTGGTGCATGTCTACCCTTTAGTAACCAATCCCTAAAAAGCCCGAAATATCTATTGAAATATATGCATTACAACTGCTGCATAAAACAGCATGACGAGATACACGTTATCAAAAGTGAGTTGCACACAGTTACACCTTATTTCGCTTTCACACCAAGGGTAGAAAAGTTGCATTTAATGGCCCTTACTCATTTGTCCAAGTTATGACACATGTCTGCCAAAAAGGCCAATCCGTTTAGAATTTTTTTACAATAACTCAAGGGTGCGAATACTTTTGTTACAAACAGTATTTTTATTTCTGAAATGATAATAACAACGACCACCCACTAAAATAAAGTTTGTGGAAACTTGCAATAGAAGTCTTCGTAATTTAAATTTTAATTTTTTTTTGTATATTATTGTAATTTATTTGCAATTATTTTTTGCTAATACACAGTAGCACAAATCATTGAACAACATTGCTGTGTTGCCCAATGCATCTCTGCTGACGTCAAACTCAATTAAACTAGGTATGCTATGAAGCGTAGTTGTGGTGATGAATTGAGCTTTGACCACAACTGGAAGCCGCAGTTATCAACCAATCTGGCTCAAACTTGGTATACTTATACA
>JAHZNB010003658.1:0-12691 GCA_027744295.1 Callyntrura guangdongensis
GGAAAATGCTAAAATGCATGATGGACTGTACTACTGTGTTTGGTTGAACTAGTTTTCTTACATCCAGTAAATCCATTCGTTTAGTTCCTTCGAATATCTGCACACACAGACAAACAAAAACGCTCAATCCAAGCAAACATGATTATTATTCATTCTACTTAACTATAACAAAAGCAAATGAACCGTCCTTTTATCGTAAAGTGGTTAGGAAAAGCAATGGTAATCAAAGTAGTAACAGTGCAATCCACTCCAAAGAAGTTGTAGTTATGAAGTTATGAAGTATTTGGTGGTGTAGTGTACGGATTTGGTATTATTTGGATCTGGAGGATAACATAGGCTTATACGTGGGAAGCTGGGGTACAGTACACCTAAATAATGGATAAAATTATATAGTATCAAATAAGTGTACCCCAGCTTCACACTTCAATTTCAAAATGTGAAGGTGGGGTACAGTACAGTGAGTAAAAAGGGCTTTCTGATGGTTTATAATTTCACCTGTCGCATATTTTTTATCACCTGTACCTCAATCAACTCGTTGGTTGGATATAATTTGAGCAAATTCGGAAAACCACCAGGGTGTTATAAATTAAACTTAGTAGTAATAATGGCAGAAGCTACGTAGTAATGACAGAAACTACGTAGTAATGACAAAAATTGCATAGTAATGACAAAAACTACGTAGTAATGACAAAAACTACGTAGTAATGACAGAAACTACGTAGTAATGACAAAAACTACGTAGTAATGACAGAAACTACGTAGTAATGACAAAAACTACGTAGTAATGACAAAAACTACGTAGTAATGACAAAAACGACGTAGTAATGACAGAAACTACGTAGTGTTGATCAATAGACCAATGGGGGTCAGAGACATGTCATGTTGACAGATGTTATAATAAACCTTGTCATTGTTAGTCGATAGTCGAAAACGCCATCCCAAACGGATTAACCCTGTCGGAGTTATGGACTAAACAACCATTGGCCTTTAGTGACATCTGGAGGTCATATTATGGTTCATTAATATTTCGAATAATTTTTTAATACTAGTTTAGGTACATAAAAAGTACGCGTATACCGAGTTTAAGTTCATTTGGACGTTTTTAAACTGTGACGCCCCGTTGACCCCCCAGGGTTCAACGCCAAATGCCCGTCTTCCAACTCATTCGAGATATTGACTATACCTATCGATTGGCGTAAACAGAATTTCAAAATTCCGTTCCATTTAAGAGTTATCTCGCGAACGGCCGAACACGACAGAGGTAAATTATATAATCACATCAAATGTGCCTAAATAAACTGGCGTAATCGCTTTATAGAGACGCCGATGAAAGTTTTGTATTGGTACATGTTGAATGAGGTGATAAGAGGTGACCATATTTTGGCCTGTCAGTTGACCACCTGGTATCGCCATGAAAAATTTGAGTTTATTTGCTAAAGTTTATAACATATGGAACCTGTGTGCTAAGTTTGAGCCATTTTCGTAGTTTCTGTCATTATTACGTAGTTTCTGTCATTACTACGTAGTTTCTGTCATTACTATGCAATTTTTGTCATTACTACGTTGATCGGTTTTATTTTGTACGTGGCATCAGCGCCACCATTATCATCATCATGTTATTATTATTCATTTTTTGTACTATAATTTCTCATGAAATATTCGTCTTTTATGCCTAATGTATGTCAATGCTCGTACACTAGTTTGTTACGTTGTGTCAATCCTGACGTATTTTCCTTGCTATATTTTTCCTCCACACCTCGTGGTTGAGGAAAAATATACGATTCTAATATGACATTATTCATGACACATGTGTGTGTTTTTTCTATTCTGTGAATTTGTAACCATTATTGTCGCCACGCGCTGTGGGCAATAATGAGGTCAATTTAAGGAGTTTATCGAGCGACAGACGTGTCCTCATAATACTCCATTCAAAACTATACGTAAAAATTATGCACACTTGTGCACAATTTTTTCCTCTCTTTCCTCTCTCTCTTCTCTTCGTTTGGGTATAAAAACCAAGCCCTTTGGAGAGGGCGAGATGGTCATGTTCGATGTCGATGGTCAATAGTCGGTAGTCGATGAGCACATTCAGTCACGAATGGTTGCTGATAGAAATTCACGGGAGCTTTGTCTCCCTGAATTATAATGATAATCCCGCGATTATCATAGAAGGAGAGAGAGAAACCCTCTTTTCATTTTCCGCCATACAACTGTTAGTTGTCATGGTATTTCCAGTAAAAAGTCAATACCTCTTCAGTTTGAGAAGCCTTTTTCCCTTTTTGTTATTACAGTTCTTCAATCTTTATATTCTAAATAAAATACGTAAACAACAAATCAGTCGTCATACGTGCGTTTTCTTTCTACATTCATCATTGCACAAAAATATCCTTCACAAGAGACAAGGCAAATTACTACAGCCACCCTTGCTGTGACAGGCACAGGGGATGTACACCCGTACGTCCCCACCCCACTTCTTCTTCTTAGTTCTTTACCCCAGGGGCAGAGGGGTAAAAGAACATACGTAGCTTCTGCCATTATTACTACGCAATTTCTGTCATTACTACGCAGTTTCTGTCATTACTACGCAGTTTCTGTCATTACTACGCAGTTTCTGTCATTACTACGTAGTATCTATCATTACTACTTAATTTTTGTCGGTACTACTTAATTTCTTTCGTTATTGGTACGTAATTCAATATTTTATTGAGCGCCAATCCAATTTTTGCGGTAATGGTATTTTTAGCCATACCTTAAATGCAGAGTGCATTTGGCAATTGGCATATATTTTTGTTAGGTCATGTGGCCCGGCAATTTACCTAGTAGTTGTATTTTTAACCATGTGTTAAATGCCGAAGGCAATTGTAGTGGCTGGACGGTAGGACCGTGATACACAAAATATGTACATACTATGTGTACTGTATTTTAACTGTGAAGTTGGGGTTGGGGTCCATTTATTGTAGGAAAACGATTAAGTGTACTGTACCCCACCTTCAAACCCATCTTTTAGACTTTCCCCTGAATAAAAATGATTTACTCTTGTTGGAGAAAGTAATCCTATTATAAAGGGAATTACCTCTTACTACTGCTGCTGCGTCGTGAAGAAAAACTGCCAAATGGAGGATCGGTAAAAAAAAGACTAACTACTTATACTTGTCTGAAAATAAGAATTTTACGGGATTAGGGGAAAGGGACGCTTGCCAGGGCTAGAAACGATGGGCATATGATGATAGTAATCGTGTTTGTGGTAAGAATCTCATCAGCAGTAGCGAAGATGATGATCATCTTCGTCTTCATGAACAGAATACGTCTGAAACCGGACTATTTACATTGGTTTCGGGAAGTTACCGGAGGATGTTTTACAACAACCCACATTTCTGATTGAGTGGTAGACAGGAGAAGCATGGTAATATTGAATTACCAATGTAATAGCCGTGCGTTGCTGATGATGATGCCATTTATTGTGCATATGTACATGTTCCGGATGCGTGATGATAGGTGATAAGGGTGCTAATGATACGGGGCTGTTCTTTTCTAAGTATCTGCTCTAATTTCACGTCTCTGCTAGAATTATGTATTTTTATTACGAGAATAAAACGGATTTATTTTCTCCCAAGAATACAAACTTATATCATCTTATCAATACGTGGAGATATACAACAGCCTTTAATTAACATCGGCATCTGGTTTCCACTGGATAAATAAGCTGCGAACTGTACTCTTGTGTGACTCGCTGTAGTAGTGATGATGGTGGAAATAGGTTTTGTAATGATAGTGGTGGCGTATGGCAGTATAGAATAACAAGAAGCATGAATAATATGATATGAGCAACAACAGCAGCTGTTATTGCTGAAATTATTTTCCTTCGTTAAATAGACGTACACGGACAGAGAGACAGGCATTCATTTGAGGAAAACTACGTTGTAAGACCATGATAACGACGATGTGCCTTTCAATTCAATAATAATGAAATGGAGTTTAAAAAAAATTTGTTTCCTTTAAAAGGTTCTAAGGATGAAGAAATTAGTGCGCTCCCTGCAAAATGAAAATGTCACGTTGCCCATACTATACCTACGATGAGATGAATGACTTGTTTTTTGTTATTATTATTTTTGGTAGTAGGCTTGAAAGGGATTACAAGGATGAAAACACTGTGTGAAATATGCGCGAGGTCAGAGAGAGCTGTACGCCGCGTACGCGGTAGTGTGTGCTGCAAACGATAATCTTAGCCCATCTTCCATCCTATTACTTCCAAGTATTTACTTTCCTAAAAGGCGCTTTCACCGCGTTCCCGACTTGTTAGATGATTTTTCCGGTGATTAGAGTGGAAAGCGTAATATACCAAAAGCAGATATTATTATGTGGTGTTATATATATATCCTACACATTTACTTGGTAGTATTTTTTCGTGTCTCACTTTGGTTGGGTAATACACTTTTGGCAGCATTACATTTTGTGATGTGTGATGTCAGTTTAACCTCTGATAGGACAACCCCCTCTTACCCAGTTTATTAAAAAAATTTTGAAAAGAGAATACATCGCAAGGGAGAGATATAACTTTGCTTTTCTGTTCACGGCAGCTGTCATTGTTATCACCAGTTATCATTATTAGGCATGTAATTTACCGGGTTGTGAAAATGCATCAAACCGGACCACTTATTATCATCTCTTAATTATGAGGGAAAATAGCGATCATCACTCGTCCCTTTCGACCCTCTGTAAATTAGAGGGACGAAAATATTTGAATGGACAAAAATTCATCTCCCTATTATGGTATTTTCATAACAAAATTTCTAAATTCCTTAGGTGTCATTTGGGAGTAGCAGACATGCTGAAAAAGTGAACCTGCCACTCGACCATAAAACTCTTTTCTGTCCGGCGGATAGTTGAGTCGCTTGCATTTATTTGTAACCCAACTTAACAAAAAACAATATTGTATATTAAGTGTACTTATTCTGTGCCTATTAGCAGTGAATTAGGAAACGTTTCAAAACCTTACTCACTTAACCTATTAAATAATGTAATTTCGACAACTGGAAAATTATCAGCCGAAATTAGGATGGACAGAGTAATACAGTCCAAATTCAAAAAGGACGAATGTTCAACAAATAACTATTACATACTGTAAAATAACATGACCATAAAGATAATTAACAGTAGCACTAATTACCCGTGGTATTGCAATGTAAAACGAGAAGAGTGTAAAACTCAAATATGCAACTTACGTAAGCGATCGTAAGGAGATGACATGACATGACTTAAATGTTACATACTACATATTAGACATGAATAAATTTTGACACTATGATTTGTTTTTTCACCACTGTTGAGGTAGAAATGTATTGCGTAAGTGCACACTGAGTTGCTGAGTGGTGACTCCACTCACAAGTTAGCAAGTACATACATGAACACACTTGTTGGCTTATTAGTTCACCCCAAAACAAGGCGGTGAAACAAACCACCGTGCTTTCTGTTTCGTCTAGTAATGTTACCCCATTTCTCAGTCAGTTGCACCAGAGTCAGGGTTAAGCTGTGTTCAAACATCTTAACATAATTATGGTTAAGTAAAGGAGGACACAACACAATACTGTATACTAAATTGCACATCATAGGTATGCATGTAATACATGCATGTTTTCATAAACGGTAATCCACATCTTTGCTTATGATGATAGCGGGTATTGATAACACCTTATACACATTTTTGCTTACCCATATTACACCTAAACGCATGTGACACCCAACTTCAATTATACCTTAAGCTTCAACAAACTCAATTATGGTTGGGTGTCACACTCGTGTTTTGTTTTCACGTAATTTTGCATTACATGCAGGTTTGTTGATTGTTCATTCTCCTGTGCTAAATTATATGCAAATTTATGGTACGATTTCAAAAATGGTAAACGCTGGTTTAAAGATTTAACTGAGGGGATTTTTTAAATATTGTTATTATTGGGATTTTTACTTTATTCATAAATGAATTATTGAAGATATTTGCAAAAACATGTCGTGCATGTTTTGCTAGTGCATTCATTTGAAAATTGTTATTTTAACTTAATGAGTGAATTGTCGATGTAAATTGAATAAGGCGTTTTTGGTTCCAATAAGATAAGTTCCAATGTATCTAAGGTTCATACTATGAACATAATAAGTTTATGTAACAATTTATTTTATTAGACACACCAACAGTTTGGTTTATGGATAATAAACGTCTATAATTTAAAAATTTGGCCAAACTACAAAAATTGGCTTATGATAACTGTAGTAGGACTCGTAAAATCGGCAAATAGGATACTGTACATCAGAGAAACAAATGTCAAGATGAGTTCCAAGATTAGTAGAGAAATCTGTCAGGTTCAGCTGTGAGTTTAATCCATATTCGGTAAATAATTCAACGACATCGGCATGGTGAATACTTGAGAGGTCAAGCTTGATGTCTTCAACATATACGACATTCTTATTAACTGTTGATAGAGATTGTTGAAGCATCTGTCGGAATCTTGGTTTTGGGAAAGTTAGTGACTTGTACATGACTACAAACGACAGGGTGCAGTACCTTACCGTTACAAAAATGCAAAAGCCACCTACAGATGTTTGCTGGTGAACCACAGGGAAACAAGTTGCTGAGGTTGTTGGAGTACCATCTAAAATTTCAATTTTCAATTATTTTATTTAAAAAAATGGGTTGGGTACATGTGGGCAGTTTTCTTCTAAGTTGTTTGCAGTTGGTTCGATGCAAAACGTAGAATCCAGAAAAATCCAAGTCATCACGGTCAATGAGATGAGGCTTAATAAATGCAATTAAATCAGCAGATGTGACATATGGGTCGAAGATAACATCTTGCAAGAGACTATTTAAAGACAGCACGTTATGAAAGTAAAACTTGTGGTGAAAAGGAGAAATAACTTGTAGGAACTGTAACTTGAATTCGTAACGACTTGACTGAATTCTGGCCAATTCAAGTGTTATTGTATCAGTTTCAGCTGGCGGTTCAAGTGCGGTAAATGGTCCATCAATATAGCTTCCATTGATGCATCTGGCCCTGCTGCAAGCAACGTAGAGATCCTCTCGTGTAAGCTTTCGGCGTCCTGTCTCTCGGGTCGAAACAGTGATGCATGGCATCGTTGATCCTTGAGATTTTGCCGCTGTCATTTCATTGCAAGCTACCAGTGGTATCTGTTCTCGAACTAATTTTAGCTCTTCGTACACGTAGGACTTTGTAAGGGTATTTTTAATATTTTCAATAAGGACCCGGTTTCGGTTTTTGTCATTAAATTCTGCACGTCGATTAATTAACGAGGCAGATGCTTTTCTCTTCATGGATCCAATCATTGGGGTTTTAAAGTCTATCCCTGTTCTTAATGGTATTGGTTCAGAATTTTCCTTTTACTGTGCAGAGTACTCGATTGCTTTTAAAGTTCCCGTTGCTCCAATAAATAGACCGTCCGCAACATTGATATTTGTTGCAATGAAAAACTCCCCGCCAACTTTTGCCAACGCCAAAAATTGTTTTATAGCGTAATCCATCGCATTCTGATACTGTCCATTTTCTGGCAGCTTCCAGGATAAAACTTTTCTCCGTCTCACTTCCTAAACCTGCATAAAACCAGCTATAAGGTTACTTGCAAGAACTTAGCAAAGACACGTCGACGTGTCTTCTCCAAGTCTATCATGTACTTTTATTTATTAATTCGTTAATTTGCTTTTAATTACCCAAATTGGTATCTTGTGCAGTTAACATCACTCCGTCAGTATCCAGCCTTGCGTGTACAATATTGTTGTGAGCGTCACATTCCTTGTGTTTTAAACAACCAAACGGCTTCGTTTGGGGGCACTAAATTTTCTGAGATTATTCTTGTTTCAATTAAAGCAATATCATTACTGTCCATTTTTTCTTCTCACATGTTGTTAAGTGCCTTGCAAAACTCTGTTTCACCTCTTTGTCGCATAATTTCACTAAACTCGTATCATGTAAAGTTATCACACCACAGACAGTTTCCTACAATCTGAACGTAAGTTAGGTGTAAAGGAATTTCAAAGACAGAAAGAGGCGATCGGAGCAAGCTGACGTAAGTGTCCTACCACTAAGATAGGAATTTCTCCGAACGAATGTTCAACTCCTATAATCTGGCGAAGGCGCTGATCAATCTCTTAAAGCATTCGAACGATAACCATCGAGATTTCATCAATGATTAGGAGCTTCAGCCCTCCCAGTTTTTTACGCAAAGAATTAAGCGTGCTTGCGTTCAAATCTGCAAGACGCTCATACTTCTTTTGAGTTGGCATCAACCGCAAAGTATGGTGGATAGTCATGCCAAGTACGTTGAAAGCAGCTTTCCCGGTAAATGCCATCACAATTACCGGCAATTGTGACAGATCGCGCCCTATGACAGATTCGAAGAAACGAAGGACGGACTGGACTATAGCTGTGATGTCATCCATCACATCCATGTCATGATGCTGGCACCTCCACTCAAAAAATTGCAAAACTGCTTCTCAGATGTTTTGAGGCGGTGTAGAATGACAATTTTTCGCTGTTTCTGGTTTAGAGTTCTCATTAGACGTAAGCATGTTTGGAGTTAAGAATTTTCCAGCTTTAGGTTTTGGGCTCGTGTAGTTGGGACTGTGTTTAGCATTGTCTCAGCCAAAAACTCTTCATCCGCCGCCCACTGAACATCATTGTTGCAGTTTTGTATTTCTTCATCTATTTCTTCTTGATCATCTGCATATCCTTGGATCTCTTCATCTCCTAAATTGCGATCTTTATAGAAATGAGTCGAGTTTTCCATCCGTTCGTTCGTGGTTCCGAAAAAGCTTTCCGAATTCAATTGTGTCAATAACTAAAAGTTTCAGCTCTTTGTCTCTCCAGGACACAAACAGCATCAATTGTTCTCTCCAATAGTTCCGAGGGTCAATTCGTCGGTTGTAACTTCGGTAGCGAATTACCTTTCGCACTGTTCGCTTACGCACATATCCAGAATCATCAAGAAGAGGATATCGAGGCATTTTAGCCATCCCCACTATCTTGCCGGACGTCTTGAAAACACGCCGACGTGTTTTCAGAGACGCCTTTTTTAATTGTTGTATTCCTAATTTTCTTATTTTCAAATTCATAATTTGGGGCAAATTCCGCTAGAGAGATGTCTTCTAATATTAAAGGACCATTTAAATAACGATCAAGTACGCTCTTTTCGCAAATATTTTCATATATATCTTCTTTTTAGTTTTTTTAGCTTTTTCGCCTTTCTTCAAAATCCCAGTGCGTTTTTCGGGGGGACTCGTGTTGATGTAAACTACCTGACGACTGCTGTATGTGTTTGCGATTCCTAATAAGAACCCTGCCTCTTCTTGCGCTGAAATTTCTGTCCCGTTTTGTAAAACCTTAGCAAATATTTTCAGCTTCTCTCTAATTTCGGTATTTCCTTTTGCCTCACGTGACGCTGCCTTCATAAGCTTGGATATTCCACCATCTGATTTGAGGATATACCCGACACAATATTGGTCGGGTAATATCGCACATGCAAACGTATTGGTGACATACTGTATATACTTATTTGCTCCCCAAGCCTCCAGCATTGATCTTTTGTACCGGATTAAGAAAGTAGAATTAACATGGCGTTTGTGTATCACTGTTGTCGTTTTGATGGAGCTTCGAATCGCTAGTAAAACATTAAGTTATCAATTTAAAAATTTCTTAAATTTTATATATAGTAAACACGTCTACGTGTTTTCAACAATTTACGAATGGATACTTGTTATTTACCTAATGTGTTGTCAAGTTAACGGACCATGGAGATCACTTGTTTGCTTTTGTTTGCCCAATAAGATGGTGATGAGCGTGGATTTTTCCACACGGAGTATCCCTCGTCGTGATGAACTAATGTCTTGAGAAAATCCTTATCTCGTGCCTGTCGTGCAGTTACTTTGTCCTTTCCTTTTCTTTCTGAGGTAAATCTGGATGGCGGAGCGCATCTTTTCGTTGAATGATTTTTTGAAGGCGTATAGAACTTTTGCGGGAGCTGCACTGCGTCGGTCTTTGCGTTGACACTTGGATTTAGCAATGTCAGTATACGTTATCTTTACACCTGTCTTGATTTTTCTCTTTCGTTCAGCGTAGATTTTTGGATGTGCCATTTCCTCCGCGATTGGATCATCATAGAGCAGTTTTGGTGTTTTTCCCTCACTTGGAGCAATTTCTATAAAGTGAGATCCAATGTTATTGAAGAGGAGGGTCTCATCTGCTCCTACGTGATCTGGTATATCTGCATGTATAAAGTAAATTTAAAATTAAAATTTAATTAAAATTTAATTATTCAAATATTTAAAAATAAAAATTATTCAGAAAACATGACTACATGTTTTCTCACATTTTGTGTTTGGTACTTAACTTCCAATCACCGTTTTCAATTAGTTCGTCTGTCTCTACATTATTGTCTTCTGAAGTTTTGTCCTGCCTGTTGCTATCACCAACAACAAATTGGAGTATGGAATCTGGAATAGAAATTAAAACCCAAATACATAACCTTGCAAAAGCTGAGGATAGTAAACATTAAAGAAATATAATAAAGGATTCATTAATAGTAAATTGCCGTCATCATAATCAATGAAATTATCTCTGGATTCCACGTTATTTTTAATGTATAACTCCTACTGCATTAGGAACTACTTGGCTCGTTCAACAACAGCTGGTCTAATGACTTCATACCATACATGCCTTTCATCTCTTAATCTTCTTTTAAATCCTAACTGGATGGTCGCCATTTCGTCGAATCTCCTTGGAATGGCTTTGGCACAAACGTCCAGGTCGTTCTCAATATTCACAATGTTGCTTTTCAGTTTCATCTGTTGCTCTGATCCTACAGTTTTAATATGCATGAACTTAGTTCGTAAAGCTACCAAACGTTCCTCTAAAGCTGTTAGTTCCTAATAATGATAACAATTGTTTTTGTATTAATTTTATGTTAATATATCGGTTGGCAAGCAATATTGAGAACATCATGTTCAACATGTTCTCACATGGCCATTTATCTTAAGTGAAGACGGAATATCCAAAAAGGCTAGTCCATTTAATAGGCATAGTACTTTTCCTTTTAAAATGTGCCTTCTGCAGGTTCCGCAAAATTGTGGGTTATCAACGTGTACACATTATTTGTCCTATAATTTCTTCGTCGGTACCTTGGTCTTTTAATTGGTTCTCAGTTTGAGATTTGATATTATTCTTGTAATAAACACACCCACACGAGGTGCATGGATGGATAGGCGCTTCGCGAATGTCTCGTTGGAATTCTTCAAGGAGCGTTTCATAATCTTTATCGTTTGTTGGCAGATCATAGCTGTCATATTCCAACCTTCGATGTACTGGGTCGGCTCTTACTCTAGCACGAGCATCACTGTCTCTAGTTCGCTCGTGGGCGCGAACAGGACTTTCCCTGATGACCTTTCTGACGTTAAGGTCCTTTATTCTCTCAGATCGGTAAAAGTTATCGTCTAAGCGTCCTTGTTGCTGAGATACACGATCTTTTTTTTCCTGACTTCTGACATCGTCATCTAAGCGTCGCTGATGCTTAGCCACCCGATCTTGCTCTTTCCTGACTGATGACGTCGTCATCCTATTTTCGCTGTTGCTTCGCTACACGATCTTGCTGTCTTTTGTGACTTCTCACGTCGTCATCCCAGCGTCGCTTTTTCTTAGGTAAACGATCTCTTTCACGCTCATCGTAACTCTCATTCTCTCTCACTCTCGCTTAACTTTCATTCTTCCTTAGTCTTTACATTGATTACTGATTCTTTCGTTTTCTTTCTGCTGAACTTTGTCGTTTCTTTCGTGGCATATTTGTTTCTGAAAATTGAACTACAAAGAACAAAGATATTTAANCAAAGAACAAAGATATTTAAACTTTGAAAAGGATTTGGGAGTACATCGGTGAAGACATGACGGCATGTCTTCACCGTTTTTGAGTTATCGCACGGACAAACGGACGGACAGACATCGTAAAGTTAATGACTCTCGTCAAACTTCGTTTTACTTCTTCACTTAATAATTGCTATTAATAATCGAGGTTAGCTAACCGTAAAAAAATAATTGTACGCTACAACTCGCACGCAGGCCATCAACGACATTAGTTGCTCCTAGAAAAAAATACATACACAAAATTGTCGAGTAATAAGCTTTGCTTTTCCAATGGCCATACTACACAATCGGACAACCTCCACATAGTCAGTCAGATCTTTGTTTTTGAACACTTACCAGGAATGATCCCGAAGTGACCACAGCTCCAATTAGTAAAAACTAAGTAATTCGGATGTGCTCAACACGAATATGAAGTCAGTTTGCTGTAAAACTGACATTTAATAATTTAGAACCATGTAAATTACGACAAGCGCGTGCGCTTGCGCCTACGTATGTACGTATGCATGCATATCCACCAAGTACATCACCTGGTCTCTACTCGAAATAATGTTAATAATAATGTTGTAACATTATTTGTAATATTAGCAGCATTTCAGAATAATTTGTCATCATGTCAGTAACCAATTTCCTGGATAGCAAAATGCAATGCTCTCCTCTTGCAATGCATGTATATAAGGTTGTAGGTTAGAATGGCAAGTGACAAACTATGCAAGTAGCAATGTTGGCAAGCGTTTTTCAGGCCATGCAAAGGTGGCAAGTGAAAACTACGTCGATGCAAAGGT
>JAHZNB010003659.1:0-14361 GCA_027744295.1 Callyntrura guangdongensis
TCTATTTCTAACAACAACGGCGCACTTTTTCTACCACTTCTAGTACATATATGCTTTTCCTAGTAGAATGTTTAAAACGGTTGTTCTCTTTAATTCAAGTTGATCTCATGATAGGAAACTACACAGAGGAAAGTACATACATAAATGTAACACAGAAAGTAATGGGGAACGGTGTCTGGGCCACGTTGGTTTGTTGGGGGAAACTTTTTTTCTCGTTCTTTCTCCAATACAATACTGACTGGAATTGCGTAGGAAAGAAGACAGATTCCTTTTTTGTGAGTAGGAATACGTATATACGAACGTGTATACTGATATACTTCAGGGAAAGAGAAAGAAATTTAAAAATTAGACGTTCAATTTACAATTTTTAACCATGGTTCGTTGACGTCTGCAGAGAGAAGGAAGGAAGCGGGTAAATATACAAACAGGGACACAGACGGTTGTGGCAGTCATGCAATACAATAATTCCTCTATTACTACTGTTAGCATGAGGAGAACATTTTGTTGTCGAAATCAGTTTGGAAATTGCCGTGTGTTGTTTCGTTGCGTTGCTTCTAAAGGACAGATCAAATTAAAAGTTTTTGAGAAGGGAGGAGAAACCACAGTATGGAATTGTTGTTGTGACAGTTACCATTCCATGGGAATTACAACAAACGGGCACATTATTTGATGCAGTTGTAGCATAGAAGTAGAAGTGGATGTAGCAGTTATTGTCCTAATACAGAATGCACACAAAAATTCCAACTGGGAATTCCACTATCTGTTTTTTTTTCTTCAAGTTATTTTCTCGAAAATAAAAGTTGACAAGAGAGACCCAACCTGGAATCCTTTGTCCAAAGCACAAACACTAGAATAATGAGGTCGACTATTGTATATAGTACTTCTTTGAAGTCTCCTTCCCCCGAGAATTATTTACATTTTCGGAGAAAAGGAAGCTCTTGCGAATTTTGATGTTGTGTACCACATAACAACTTCTTAAAGGACAAGTTGTAAAACAATAATCCACAAAGGGACCACGGCCCCACAAAGGGAAAGCGACCCAAAGCGAGAAAAAATAGCTTCAATCTTCTTAGATTAGATCAAAAATGTTTCCAGGCAATGAAATAATAATGTAAAAGGGAGAAAGCGGTAAAATACTTTGGTGTGCATGCAGGTGGCATGATATGGCATCACTCACTATCACCTTCGTGAATGGTTTCTACAGCTGCATTAATAACTTGTCACGTGAAGAATAAAAGGATGTGGTGGAAGTTTTTAAGTGCGCGTGGGTTGTACACACAGAAAAAAAGTGCGGTATGATAAATGAATATTTGTACATGCATTTCTACGTCGTCGGGTAACAACCATTTTCTTGGTTATGCTTGCTTGTGTACAGGAGTCACCTATACGCATTCGTCCATACAGCCCTCTTGTAACTTGTAACGGTTTCCTTAAAAAACCGCCAAGAGAAAGAGAGAGAGAGGGGGAACAGCGAGATGTACGATTTGCCATGTCATGACTTTCCCATTTTCTACACAACCCAAAAATACACTTTTTTCCGTCCTGTCCGTTTCACCACCACCAGTGAGAAGAAAAGAAAACGAGAGTGAAAACTTGTGTTAGCAGAGGAGCATGAATTGAATAAAATCTTGTACGAGTGGGTGGCAGTGATGGTGTTGCTAGCATTGCATAAATATCATGCCCTGCTTCTCATTCACTTTATCTCTCAATCCCATTTCAACAAAAACCAGGCCGTGGTCCCTCCACTCATACTTTTCTTCCTCGTCCTCTTCGTCTTCTTCCAATGAAATTATGCGACAGCCGTGGAGAGTCTCGTACTTCTACTTCTACTCGTGGTTTAGCTATACCTATTCACTAGAAGACGTTTTAAAAAATATGCATTCCATTTCTAGCATAATATATGGGAAACACTGAAGATTTTTCTTGTTCGTGGAATTTTGCTTCATATGTAGAGTCAGACAAGTGTACGGTGTGGCAAACATAACAGAGTAACACCTCTTTTCTCTCCAGTGAAGCTGAAAATTATGAGACAGTTGGAAAAAAAGTAAATCCCTTGACCAGTGAAACATACATTGGTTTGAACGGCAGAACTTATGTATGCGTGTAAAATTGTACTTTTTTTCTCGTCTTTTTGAAACTCTTCACCCAGAAAAGGGTCACGATACTACCAAGTCGTCGAGGACAACAAAACCACTTCCTGCTCAAGAAGCGAGCGACAGTTGTAGATATGTTTGAGGATGCTTTCTTTTTTTTGTACAGCCAAGCATCCTCTTAGTTTCTTCAGATGATGGTGTGTGTGTACGTGTGCTAAAAAATGATAAGGAACCAAATACTTCCGTCAGGATAAAGTACAAAGCAAGTTTTAAGGAAAAATCCTGCCTGAAAACCTTTCCTGTAATGTTAGCACTGACACAAAATCTAGCCCACTTCTTTGTTCATGTTGCCGTAAAAATGGGTTCGCATTTTTCCTTCCCGTATAAGTAGCAGTATTTTCTCAACTTTTGTCAAAAAAATGCGAAGTTGAATCAGTTAAAAAACTCGTTGGACAAAAGCTTCCTATTTTGGGCCTTTTGATACGCCACTGAAGAAACAATGAGCCGGTATAGTTTCTCCAGGTTACATTTTTCTACATGAATACGTACAAAATATTTAGCAACTCAAAGCGAGCTACCCGTGTTGTGAAAAGGCCAAAGATGATTCTATCAAAGCCATACATTCGCCGGAACTGACAAATCAAGAGAAAAAAGTTGCTTTTTTTCGTAGTCTGTACCATTTTTCTAGCCCTGAGCAGCAGCGACTGGCGTCTTTGACATCAGTAAACAAGTAAAAGTTATTCTTTTGCAGTTGTACAAGTGGTTTCTCAACACGTGATCCCTACTGATCGTACAGCTTATAGATTTAATACAATGATGAAAGGTAACCCATACACTAAAAAAGTCTAGAAAAATAGCAAGCTAACATGGTGGATGATGATGCAATCCGATACATCATCCATACGTATCTTTTGTGTAGGTTAGATACCTTTACACTTTTTGAATGTGCCCGGAGCAAGTAGTTGTTCCGGCATAACAACATAGTAGATTTTCATCTACAAAAATCGCACTAGCCATAGACACACGCATACACACACACACGAACGGCCGGACACGCTTACATGTTTAATAGAGTGGTACTATCAGAACAGAAGAAAAACAGATTTTGTAAGAACACAAGGGAATTTTGTTTTTTTTCACACTTTCCAACAAACTTTCCACTTTTGGTGGTTACGCACAATGAAAAGGGAAGGGACACGTGGAACCAGCATTACCATCAAAAGATTGTGAACCTGAGATGGAAAAGTAGTAAATATTTTCGCCATGTGTAGAAAGGGCAGCTTTTTTTCAGTTATAGTTGTAGCGCTTGAAAGACAAATCAATTCAAGGCTTTCTAATAATACAGTGGGTGTTGTACAACCAGCAGCCGCCAAAAATTCAGTATTTATTATAATATAGACCTAGGTACTCGTTCACTTTCCCAGTTTTGTAATAATATGGGTAGCACCAGCAGTTTATATTATGACCAAAAGTTTCCGGTTTACGGCTGTTTCATTATTTCATCCGTTGTGGAGAAAAACCATGGACTGATAAAAAATTCCGGCTTTATGTAAAAAGTTGCACGTTTTACAGTAACCATGCTTCTGGTGGTAGTGGTGTGTGTATCTCACGCGGAGGAACT
Source organism: Callyntrura guangdongensis (assembly GCA_027744295.1). Classification (NCBI taxonomy): domain Eukaryota; kingdom Metazoa; phylum Arthropoda; class Collembola; order Entomobryomorpha; family Paronellidae; genus Callyntrura; species Callyntrura guangdongensis. Next base: position 3,715 of record JAHZNB010003659.1, read on the forward strand.
CTCATGGGTAATGGCTATTTCAAGCGGATGCGCGAAATCGTTACGAAATATTACAATCAATGCTAAACATGCATACATTAGTTTTTTGAAATATTATTTTCGAGTGGAATTGAAAATGACTCGCTTGTTCGCCGGGAACTTCTAAAAGCTACTTGAAAACGACCAACCCGTCATTTTCCTTCTGACTTTGTTGCATAAAAAAGTAATTTTGCTTAGGTAGGTAGGCTTTGCTTTTCCCATGTATGCAGCCACACAGTCAACTTGCACTGCTGGCAGGGTACAAACTGGCTAGATTTTCAGACCCGAATCAAGAAAGAAGCGAAACGAGGGAATGTGCTGAATACATTATTTTATTGTTTTCTGCTCATTTCATAAAATAACACTTACTTCCCTGCATACATTTACATACATAGAAGAGATGCACGGAAGCATAGTGGGTGGGTAGTTTTGTGTTTGTTGTTGATCGAGAGTGGGAGAGAGAGAGAGAGAAAGAGTAGAAAAACATTTACGGTCACACTTTCGCAACACTCTGGCCGTAAAAACTCTGGAGTGGGTTTGGAAGAGTACACAGCCTCCCTAGAGCAGTGCTACCACTGCAGTAATTACCGAATTTTGTGTTGAAACTGTTTTGGTTTGATTCGCTTTTTGCTGGTGGTCGTTGGGTCGGTGGGATGCCTGTTAGGTGAAAAGTAATTTTTCACACAGAAGTTAAACAGAAAATTCCTCTAATCAACTGATATTGTTTTCCCTTGTGTTTGGCTCGTTGCATCTGCAACGCAACGTTCATCTGGCGTGTTTCACGTTGTGCAATCCCTATGTAGCAATCCTACTGATCGCTTACACAACAACGGTAGCAGCAGTGCTATAGGATCAGTATCATGGCGACACGACACCGGGACTGTCTGGTAATATTGGACGGAGAAAGTAAATACTGCAATGTTGATATTTATAGTTTGAGACAATATTGCTTTATGTGCTTACCCAATACTAGACAGGATATTTAGCGGATGTAGAGAAACTTGCGAATTTCTTGTCTTGCAATTACATACCTGAACCTAAATGGTCAAATATTTCATGGGAAACAGGTGGGTCTGAAGTGCTGGAGTTATTTAAAACTTTGAATTAGGCTAATGCTTTCCTTTCCATTATGTGAAACAAAAGTCGACCTAAATTGCGTTGTGCAAACCTGTTTAGTTTGTTCACAAGAATGTGTCAGCATACAAAATCGAGATGTAAATATTAAAGCAACAAAATGTCAGAACTCAGAAAACTTACACAGTGGATTAGGTCACCTTTCTCCGAAAGAATGGCTCGCATGCTCTCCTGAAACAAAAAAGAAAACAGAAAATTTTGATAAGATTTTGTATTCCGAAATACAAGCATTCACGAATGAGTACATACAAAATACCTTTTATATCTTCACCATTAGCGTAATAATAATAATAAGGCACAAGAACTAAATAGAGAAGTACAAGGAATGCACAGAAATACCATAATTTCTCATCTGAGATAATAGAAACGGAGGAAAAATGACGACGACAAGAGAAGAAGAGAAATGATCTTGTTGGCATTTGCTGTCTGCAAAAATACTCTTGCAACAACATTTTATCAAAATGAGTCTCTTTCTGGTAATGGATCATAATTCTTATGAAATAGTTTCTATGCAACGTATACACCATTTTTTATAAGTGGCATAGGAACCATCCTTATTGTTTTTTTTCTTCTAAATACTACTATACCGTGGATGGAGTGAAATTTCTTGTAAAGATCGCATGCATATATGTAATCTGCTAGTTGTAGAAGAAAATTGTTCTACAGAGGAGTATTTTGGAAGGTAAAAAAATCACACACAAAGACAGACATTTTCCAGGTTTCTCTTCAGTCTAAGTGGTCTGACTATTGTCTTTCCTGGTAAGAGGTCTTATTAAATTCTACTCGATATGGTTGTCTACTGAAATGAGCTGCGTACATACGTATGCTAGGAAACGTTGAATAATTAGAAGAGGATTTCAGTAGTTTTTGAAGACGATCATTATTACTGTTGCCAACGATGTACACAATTTTTGACAATCCATTCCAATGTAAATGTTTACGTCCCAAGCCCACTAGCTCAACAGAGTGTAAACAAAATGACAGAGATATAAATATTGACATTGTTTCTATTTACATTCGCTTGAACAAATACTCGTACACAAAACCAAGTGAAATCTATATGGAGGAGAGAGATGGGAGTAAATTCGTAGTGTTTAGGGGAGAAACGATACCAGCCAGCAGCAAGTATACAAGCTCTTCCCATAGTGAGTCCTTTTAGTCAAGAAATTTTCCTAATTCGCTTCTAGTAAACAAAATACACGTAATAGCAATAGTATTTTGTGTTGTTGCTGTTATCGTACGTAAATACACAACTTTAGTTTTCGCTTTTATTAATGTCGTGGTTTATTGCTATTTGCGATGCGCGTCCTTCTCTCAGAAAGAAGGCAAACAACTCCTCTGCTTTCCGGGAATGGTAGACATGTCCACGTATATTTATCGAATCAGAGAGTATGAACACTGTAAATAACGAAGAAACACACAGGCACACCAAGCCTTGTTTTGAGGGAAAGTTGTGTGAGTTGATGAAGGAAATGGTTTTGTAAGAAATGACAGTAAGCGTAATAACAAGAACAACAGTTGGAGACATTCATAATAAATTCTGAATCACTCATACTGAGACACAGACTGAGAAGGGGGATGACAATTTTTTGTGGGAATAAAGTAAAATGGTGCTCCCGCATTTGTTGAAATTGGATGACAAGGCCTGACGACGCGTACGTCCACTTCTTTGATAAAATGCTGTAGGCCGCAGAAAAACACCGAGAACGGGCGACCGAAAATAAAGATGAAGAGGGGGACAGGGAGCAAGTTAAGCACGTAAGAGGGATGTAAAGTCACATCATCAAAACACCACCACCAAGACTGCCAAACACCAAAGAACATGCGAGCACTTACATTATATTAGTTTTAACATGATATTAAATTGGTTGGGTTGTTTGTTACTACGGCGAAAAGGGAGGCAAAAGTTTCCCCCAAGAAAACTAACATGCCTTGCCTTTTTCGGTAATGCCGCTACCACTGCTGCCATGCATCACAAACATTATTAATACTTCCTACACGAAAATCTACCACATCACATCCACCAGTCCGCCTTTTGTTTTGTCAAAGTACCACCGGGAGAAAGTACTTATTCTTGCGGCAGTGGTGGAGGTTGTGCACGGCACAGGAGGAGATGGATAAACTATATATGGAATTTAGATGAAGTTAACGGAATGGCGAGAGAGGGAGGAATTTTGGTGAGAGGGCCAAAGTGAAGAAAAATACTTGACAAAAAAAGTTGATGAAATGGGGAAAAACAGGAACAGTAAATTTGTGTAGTAGCAGCAGCAGTAGCAGCATGTCGTCGTTGCCTTGCCACACTTATTGCTTTATATTAGGTACGTCGGAAGGAAAAATGTAATGGCATTTCAAGTAAAAAGTAGGAGTAGCCGGTACACACATTGTAAACTGATGATGATGCTGGTGATGACTTACTTGGTTAGCGGCAGTGCCAAGGAAACGGTGGTGTGACGATACTAAAAATCTACTACTACCACTACTAATCGGAACAAGAACGCCAACTTCTGTCGTCATTCCACCCTCCTCCGCACGATGCATGTGTGTGTGGAATATTATATACGTGCATACGTGTTTGCACATATTATGTATGTACTTTCTCACAATATGCTTTAAACTTACATATCACGTATGCCCCTGATTCCACGCTCCCTCCATTTCGTTTATTTTCATTGTCCGAGAGGCAAAGGAAAACCGAAGAAAACTTTTTTCTCCTCTGTTGTTTTTCAACACCAGCCTTTGCTCCCAGTAGTATGTAGTGTTGTGCTAAAAGTAAAAGTGGCAAACATGGAACAATGAAAGAAAAAACTTTCAAGTACAAAGTGGGGGAGAAAAAAAACAGAATAGTAATATCGCAGAAAGTGTGGAGTCTCATTCACACTCATGGAAATTGAGTTGTACAAAAAACGATGGAGTAGTAACAGCAGCATCTTTTGTCACTCATTACGTATCATCAACTAGCTATCATGACACTCTGATTTAGGATTACTTACAGCCATTTTTCTCTTTTCTGACCTTTTCCTCCCTCCTTGTTTTGTATGACTGTGTTGTGTGTAAAAACTTTACAGCTGGGGTCATTACCTCGGTACTACAGTAGTGTGCGCGGCACCCTACAAGCTATTATTACTGTCTTTCACATCCCTACCAATCGTATGTAATTCTGTTCAGTGATTTTGTTTCTCTCACTCTCTCTCTCTCTCTCCAATCTCTCTCACCATTATTATTCCAACATGAACAAAATGAAAAAAATTCGACCCTGCCGCCCTTTCTGCTTTTGCTGCTGGTGGTGAGTAGGAATGTGCTTGTACACAGTCACATATGCATCCATACACACAGAGATAGATTCTTTCGAATGTCAGGCTGGTTTATGAGTATAAAATGCAAATAAAATAGCGGACGATGGTTTTTCTCATCCCTAACGACATGCAATTACGAGGTCCCCCTTAAGCAGTCAGCATATAATAACTTTTGGAGAGGGAAAGAGGAGAAAAAAAGCAAAAGTCTTTTTACAAGAGAACAAATAATCTATTTTATGATTGTGCATGTGACCATTCATTTTAAGCTAGTTTCTACTTTCACATATTCGTGAAAAGGATAAAAGCTAGAGGGAGAGAGTGAGCGAGCGAGTGTGTGAGAGAGAGGGAGTAAGCAAATAGTTAAAGTAATGAATAACAAGAGAGTCCAGACATTTTTCATGTGTTTTTGTGCAAAACGTCATGTTTTATTTGTGACTACTGTAATATGGTTGAAAAACAAGGGTTCGCCTTGTTTTTGTATTGTTAGGTAGTTATAGCACAAACATTTATTTATATAAGTATAGTAGTGGTAGTGGCCAGCCCTTCAAGTAACACAGTCCAAGCAAAAAAAGTGTTATTAGTGGTGCACTGGACCAAAGCACTTTTCAGTCGAAACTAGTACTTTTCCAAACAAACAAACAAACGGATAATGTAGTTAGAACACACATATGGAAAGAGTGTATGTGTGTGTGAACGGGAGAGAGAGAGAGGAAGGACGAAATGTGATTCTTTTCATTCATAATAACTATCAATGTTATAAAAGTAAGATTAGGTGGAACTCAACTCCCTTTTCACTCTCCAGGCATGTATGTTGTTGTAGTGGAGAGTTTACTGTTCCCAAAATCATACATGCACGCACACAAATGCACGGTCGGACAAGCAGAAGCAGACATTGCTTTTGTGCGATTACATAATGTTCCCTCTACCGCTATTTAGTAGTTCTTTTTCAAAATTGTTTGGTATACAGCCGCCCGACGAAACCACTGTTTTCCTAGCACCAACCGTCACTACTGTATGTAGGTACACAAAAATGTAACAGTGGTAAATGCACAGGATGCGCCGTTCCTTGGCCTTGTTTAAGGGAAAATAGTAAGTGAATTTTTACTCGCGGCGTTTAACGCGCTTTCTCAGGCCAGCTATATGAATTCCTTTCTTTCCTGTGAGAAGTAAACAGACCTTTGGTGAATAACTTGAATAGCTAATATAATGTGGCGCTTCTTTTTTTTCTTCTCCGGCAGCTGGGCATGAAAAGAGATTGAGATAACGTACCTATACACACCAGTGTGCACAATTTTATGTGTCTATCTGTTTTTGGGGGGAACATGACGAGAAGAACGAAAAGAGGGTGAAAAGAAAAAAAAGAAAAAGACAAAGTTATTTGGCGAAATCTAGTAGCTTTGGACTGCTTGTCTGTGTGTTTGGGACAATAGTTGTGAAAACTATCTGTCTCAATAAAGAGCCCATCTAGTCGTTCAAATGCAAACCCATAAATGACGACGTTGAAAATGGATGGAAAAGTACACAAATATCACTATCCATCTACAAGTCTAGTAGGCGTGAGCTTTGAAAATGGTGCTATAGTACGTACTCCCGTGGAATCGTTTTCTCGTTACGTGTATGTGACTTGTGCACAAACAAATAAGTCACAGATTTCAACTTTCTACGAGAAATAAAAAAAACAGAAGAAAAATCCAACCTTTTGCTTGACTAACTCGCCAGTAACACTACCATTCTTCAAGTTGAAAAGTAAGATAGGACTAACCTCTCACTTTTATATGCTATTTATTTTCCTCCATAGTTTCCTCCATACTAAAGACCTTCTACTTGTATTGTAGACAGGTTCACAATCCAATATGAGAGAAAAAAGCACCAGATATGGATATGGAAATAGAACACGAGATAGGTATCTCTTCTCTCCACACACAAACCAAGTCGTAATAATATTGAATGTTATTTTTTCTTGTTTGCTTCTTCCCCTTCATTTGTCTCAATGTTGGATCATAAAATGTAACTAAAACTTGAATACCTTTCTTACGTATCTTTACCGTCTGGAGGACCAGAAGAGCCATTTTTTTCTACGGCTTTTCCAGACCTATTTCAAAAAGCATCTTTTGATGTAATATGAATGGAAACAGTTAGTTGAACGTAATCTGTGAACCTTGAACAACAACAACTCTCTGTCTTTCTGTCTCTCTCTCTCTCTCCCACTCTCTTGCCCAAGTACAAAAAAGAGAGAAAATGAAAGGAAAATGAGTTGGGATTTCGAGTTGACTCCAGTAAAGTCTTTTATTTCCTAGTCGGTCGGTTACAAAGCCATTCTATGAATATAGATTGTATATCCTGTGCTACTCGTCTATCTTTCGTCCCATCAGAAATTTTCAAAAGTGAAGAGCCACAGTAACTTTCAGTAAACTATCAAAGCCAAAAAAATCAACTTTCATTCCTCCACAATCTGATATAGCTTGTATATATGAATAATATTTAACAGTTGATATGAACCGGTTTGAATTGAACACACGGATAAAAAAGCGAAGGAGACGTGTGGTGGTGGTGAGTTAGTGAGTTCCTCTTCTGTCACTTATCCCACAGCTTACATTGCCACAACAGAAAAGAAAAGTCGCACTAAAACTACCCATGTAGCCTTATAAGAAGGATTTTTTTTACAGAAATGTGAAACCAATAGCTCCTAATGAGTACTATATTTTATATCGCGTATGTTTTCCAAACAAAACAGATGGTTTATTCCCAGTTTTTGTTGGCATCTATATTTTGAGCATGTATGTTTTACGCTTGTCTCAGCAAGAGAAGCTTATCTGCTTAGGTATACATAATGCGAGGACAAAAACAAGTGAATTCTCTTGCCATGTACATGCTATACTACGGAATGTCTTAGATTCCCCTTTCGTTATTATGCGTGCGCTAAAAGACAACATTAAGTACGAAAATCGGTGCCAAGGCGAGTTCCAAGTTTGTTTTAACAGAGAAAGTAGTCGTGGCTGAAAGGGAAACGCCGACGGAGATGCCTGCCGACTCTTTCGCCAACAAAAAGTACTTTGTATACATGTATCTTGAGCAAAATCCTCTCTCTCTCTCTCCCTTTACCCAAATCTCCGTTTGAGAAGTTGGAACTAGCTGAATGTATTTAGTCGTCAACACTTGATTGAGCATGACATAGTAAAGAAGAAACAGTGTAATTCTTGTGAAGTCAAGTATGTATAAATAATCTACTGACTGAGTGAGAGAAAGAGAGAGAGAGAGAGAGAGAGAGGGACGGAGAGGAAGGAAAAGATGAATAAATATGAAGCCGTATATGTTTAGCAGTTTGCCATATTGTAGTGTGCTGGGCACGTATAGGAAAAACACTGTGCGTACTGCAAATAATAATGGCTGATAAATACTATTCATCTTGTATATCTTCTCTGTCGTCGTTTGCTCATGTACGGAGACTAACTCGACTCATAAGTCAGAATAGATTACAAAAAACATAACCAACCCCATTGTATAGATATCTGAAAGAAAGGGAGAGAATGTAGTGATAACTTAACTGCTTCTTAGAAAACTTGCATACTCCTCCACCTCCACCACCACCACTGCTGTTGGAACACTACTTATTCGAAGAAAGTGTAAGAGACATGTACACAGTCAAAACTAATAATTCACGCACCGACTAAGCAAAGTGTACTACTTGGTGTATGTGTGAGCTTGCGGTGGTTGAGAGACTGTTGGTGTTTGTTGGTGGTGGTGGTGGGAGAATGGTGGGTACACACGGAGGAGAAGCAAAAGACGACCAATCTGCTGATAATGACGATGACGCTTATTTCCTCCGCTCACAATGTTCCTTCTTTCTTTCTTTATGCTTTTCTTAAAAAGTTGGCCCGTACTCCACTCATCTCTCTCATTCAACTCGAATGTACTCCTCCGGCTTACTTGTTATTAGCAGATATCGTAGGGAACAATGCAGAAACAGTAGAAATAGCTCGTTATTTCTCTGCTACCATTTCCAACACCGCTAACACACTCTTGAACTTGGAGAAAAATACATTTATTTGCTTAATATTTGTTAGTGGAAAGGGACATGTAAACAAACATGCAGTGTACTAAGAAACTTACTACTACTACAACTGCTACTGGATAACATATATCATTGTGGTGGCATTCCACTATTACTGGTGGTGCTTGCTAGTAGTGCTAGGCTAGTATTTCACGAGCTCTCAGGGGAAGAATAGACTCCACATTTGGAATTTTTTCTCTCTTTGCCCGCCCGTTCCCGTTAATCACGTAAAAAGCATAGTTTATTTCAAATATACCTCTATAGCACAACTTTACTTTTCTCTTTTTCCTTGCTGCAATGCAAGTAGGGATGATTCCACAGAAAAAAACAAAGTAATTTGGTAAAGAAAGTGTATATATATCATGGTCATGATAGGAGACAAGGAATATAATTCTGGAGGTTGCTTTACCGTTTTGTACAATCGCATACGAAAACTTCGTTTTTTTTGTTCACCTCGACTGAAATTGCTCTCATTATTACTAGTTAGAAAAATGGTGGTGGGTGCAGTCAAGAAAATTAAGAAATTATAAATGGTAGCAACCTCGTGGGTTGTGTCTGTGTAACGTATAACTTAAATTTCAATATAATTAAACAAGTTTATATCTTTCGAACGTCGCGACAAGTATTTACTCTTCGGCTATGAACAATTTTATGCACAGTCTTACTTTTTTTCCTTATTTTTACTGCTAAATAAATAAACCACCCACAGCAGACACACACACACACACAGCTTTCTCGAGAATTGTCGTCAGGGTTGTTAATGTAGTAGATATACCTACAAGTCTAATCTAACCAAGAGAAAAAAATATGGCAAAGCAGCAGCCCTCCAAANCACGCACACAGCTTTCTCGAGAATTGTCGTCAGGGTTGTTAATGTAGTAGATATACCTACAAGTCTAATCTAACCAAGAGAAAAAAATATGGCAAAGCAGCAGCCCTCCAAAATAATTTATCTCAGTTTTCAAACTTTTTTTAAAAAAATACACATTCATTTATATACATACCCACTTATTTCCAGCGAAAAGGCTGGAGTTTGAGAGTTTTTCCTGGCTCCCTTATTTTCATTATGGAAAAGACTCATTGGCATGAGCAACAGCATTTTGAGATCACATTTTTATGGAAGACTACTGCCAACAAAACCATATAAACCAACACTACGTACTCCATCTTCTCCCACCACCGTCATGTTGACTTGGTAAACATTAGTATTTATAACTTTTACAGGGGGAGAAGAAGACAAACAATTTGTGTAGCGGGACATGCAGGTAGTCTGCATAGAGGTATGCGCGTGTACTTTTGTAGAGCTATTATATATTTAGCATAGGTAACTACGTAAGTTCGTTTACTTGCAGTTAATTTCAGGGGAGATTTTTTTATTTATTTATAAGTGCACGATAAGATGATGTATGGCAAGCGCCAGGAAAGGTGAAGTTCCCAAGAAATCTGCCAGCATTTCCCTGTGTGTTTTCCTCTCCTTTTACCTCCCAATTCGTTGTTCAGTGTGTACCCCTTTTCCATACGGTTTTTTCCAAGCTTTACATCTTGCAACTAATAAATAAACTGTATGTCGTCGTATTTATGTTTTATGAAAGTATCAAAAAGCCAGAAAGCCAGAGCCTAAAATAATAAAGCACACAAAAAGGTTATTACCTACACACTACACTCTCTTTCCTCTTGTCTCGGCTCATCCATTAACTCTACACAGTTCTCGTCTCCTATTTTACTTCGTAAACTCTCTCCGCGTAAACAAGTCAGTAGCAGACAATTCAATATTTCTATACAATGACACAAAGGTATATATATAATTTCGTACGGGAAGATGCGTTATTTTTGTTTTCCTTGTGTAATTTATATTTATACTTGTTTGCCTTCATCTCTTTGCTCGCCATCGTCGTTTGACTTTCCTTGGATTTTCATTATGCTTCCTTGTAAAAACTTCTCATTCGCTCTCTCTCTCCCTGTCTCCCTGTCTTGTCACCGTCATCGCGGTTTCTGTCTTTTCCGGTGTAATACCGGTGTGCGGGTGGTGTTACAAATGAGGAGCATGGCTCCCCACTACGTTGCTTTAGATGGATTCAAAAGATTGCAGCCCAACTCATTTTACAGATAGGTAGCGATAAATTCATTATACTAATGATATGACAGCGAACT
>JAHZNB010003660.1:0-12139 GCA_027744295.1 Callyntrura guangdongensis
TAAATCCGAAACCGGTCATCCATTGGTTTCAAGAAAACGTACTCACTCCAAAGCCTATAATAATTTGACCCCCTGCCACAAATAGGATGGGGCTAGCATCGTCTTGCAAACAGGGCATACTTCAACAAGTTCGACATCGGGAATAAACATTACCCGCCAGGAAACGGAAATAGTTGTAGGCAGCCAAGGTTACATAGCAGATTAAAGTGTTTCTCAACTTATTTTATAACATATACGAAATTTAAAATATTTGTTTACTAGCTTGCACTTTGCAACAAATACATGTGCAAATGCGCAGGAGCAATACAGTACCACTGACACTTTCAAGACAATGGAGAAATTTCGCAAACGCAGTAGAAGTACCTGGAGCAGATCAGGATGGCTATGACAGAAGAATGAGAATGGACCCAACCTACACCTCTGTAGATGTTGCGCGTGATATTATACAAGACTGGGTCAGTCGAAACGGTAGAAGGGCAACACTGTCGTCATTACTTGGAATTTTAACTGAAGAGAAAATGCTTGATGTAGCTGAAGTATTACGTACATTTATCGGTTGATATTACACCGATGTGCAAGTACAGGACGATAAGGAACATTAATTACTTCTTCAAAAATCAGTTATGCAACTTAAACAAGCAAAAATTAGGATAAAATTATCCAAAACTTACTTTTCATGCACTCATACGGATGTCACCTATGGCTTCAAAAATAAAATAAAACAATTGTAAACCTGTTTTAAAAATACACACTTCGACAACATCATTTATTAATTGGTATTTCAGTGTATCTAATCAGCAATATAAATTACTTTCAGTTGATAAGATGATTCTTTGTATTTAACTGAAATAAACCGTCAGAAACCTTCACTGAACATTTAACTTGATAAGTCAAGGACGAAGGTAGTGTTTGTAGAAAATAGTTAAAAAATAAGATATTAAAGAAAATATTACCACAAATCGGCAGTACCTGTATCATATGAAAGTGATCTATCACTCCATTTATATGGTATTTAATGAATATTTAATGAATATATTTATTTATTTTATTTTGCTTTGAGAATGTTTAAGAATAAGTTAATCCGATAAAAACTACATCATTGCACCTAAACCTATTCAAACCTAAAGCAATTCTGGAAAATATGATGTGTCGTACTGTATGGCGGATTTGATGTTTAAACTATAGGGTATACATAAGGGTTGAACAACCATCAACTCAAAAGTAATACGCACAGCATGGTTGTCATGTATCAAGTTTGAATCAATCACTTCGTTGATAAGTATTAGGATGTATACTTATGTGAAATTTTAACTCAAGTATAATACAACTAACATCGCTACGCATGCATTCAGGTTTAACGCAACGGTACGTCTACACAATGTAAAGTACTATTACCTATAACCAAAAAACAATGTCTGGGCCTCCAAATTTGCTATTTCTTGAAACCTTATAGATATCACTTCGAAAATTTAATATCTACAGAATGATACTAGATTTCAGCCAACTTTGTCCCCAGGAATTAAGTATGCTAGCAAAATTTCCCTAGTTGATTTTGACGTCCGACGTGCCGAGAACTACCAATCTCCGTTTGGTATGGTTGAATAAAACTTACAAGGTATACTTTTGAGGTGCGTATCGGCCAAGGATTTCCACTACGTTTTTAAATGTAGTATTTGTATTAAATGACAAGAAGTTGTGGCCAAAAATGTTTCATGAAGTTTACAATACTTGTCTATATAATTTAACTATTGCTATAGGCTATTGCTACCGTTACATACGAACAAGAGCTTAAAAATATTTTTTTAAATGGTAAAACTTTTTTTGCATCAACGTAGAAAAAATTTGCAATATTATTATTGACAATAGAATAAATACTGTAATAAGACTTGTGTTTTAATAATTGGAATCAGCACTAATCGTTAGAGAAAGGGATGGTTTTCACTTAGCTCCTTTTCATTTTAAATTTAGTTTGTTTTAAAAACAAAATCAATGGCGGTGAGCAGTAAACAATGACTTCGTTTCGTTATTGACTTAATAAACCAATATGTTTGTAATCCTTATCAAAGTTTTGTTTCATATAGTGTGGATGCTGTTTTATAGCTGAAGACACGGTACACACAAGTATATACATACGTATTTGTAAAATAAAAATATTTACTAGTCTAGCCGTTGAAATGTTCTTAGTGCAAGGGATATTCGTTCATATTAAATTTAACATACACTGTTTTGGTTATAGATATTAGCTCGTCAACAGCGGAAAATTCACATTGGTATCCTTCATATGATGCAGTAGGTTGAGTTTTGGGTACAACACGTATTCTTTTTACTATGGAATAAATCACAATGGCGTGGATATTGGGCATTGGGGTTTCCGCGTGCTCCTTCCAAATGGACAGCGCCTCTTCTTTCCTCAAACCCTCCTCCTTTTGACTTTGTTCCCAACATAATACGTACTTACCAGTCCACAAAGGACCATATTCACGGTAGGTAACTTGTGGGCCCTGCTATAAAAGACGCCATTACTTTCCACAAACTGAAATTAATTGAAACACGTCCTCGATAATAATAGTTTGACTGTGTTGCAAATTTCAAGGTACGTATTCGCAATAAGCTTTACCTTGTAAGATTTTTTGTGAAATTATTATCCGGGTATACAATTATTTCAAGAACTACATGTTCGACACCCCAAAACTTTCCCATAATAAAATAATTTTGAAATAATTCCTACCACCACAGTACATATCTATATTATTTTCCATTCTGACACACAGTATAAAACTCAGTAACGACAGCATCAAATGCATTATCTCAAATTTATTCACCACTGTATGTGTGTTATATTTTACTAAACTGGCTCAGTGCAAAACCCATTCGATGGGTTTCAGTGATGTTTTAGAGTACATTATACTTGTTGCGAGAGAAATACCTGAACTTACAGGCTTTTGTGAACATGGTGAAGTAAATAAGTGAAATACGATTCGCAATACTATTTTTTATTCATTCATACATTAATGTGTACCTACAATTGGTGTGGCTGCAATGTTTTGTGCCTTTTTGTACTTTTTTGGAGCAGCTGATGCCAGCACATTCTTAAAATCAACATGTTGCCATTTCGTTGCCACCAGGAAGACAAAGTTGTGTCGTAAGAAAACAGAAACCCTTTATTGACGAGAGGACAAGACTAAATTTACTACTAAACTAATCACACTGAAATTTTCCATACAAGGTTTGAATTATTGAAAATAAGAACATGTGGCAAAAATACAGTTGCTGATTTTATACGTACTTGAATAGACTAGCATGGGAACAAAAAAACCGTAGACACACTTTAATTACTTTGACACAACGCAAAAACTAAATATCAGACAAACAGAACCACTTTGCGAGGAAATTTTTCTGCATAGGAACGCGAGATAAAAAAGGGCATAGAAAGACTGCGTTTTGATATGACAGACTTCATGTTAAATAAGGTAACACTAAATAAGTAAAACTCAAATATTTTGATTTAGATTTAATGCAACAATAATATGAGAATAACAAATTAAATATTATTTGAATGAAATGAAAGAATAGGCTGCATTAAACCCTTATGTACTACTCTGTAGATTTTCCGAACCGCACCTGTTGATGCATTGATGTTCTGAATACTGCATTAAACCCTTATGTACTACTCTGTAGATTTTCCGAACCGCACCTGTTGATGCGTTGATGTACAGAATTTCTAAATACGGGTTGAGAGAAAATTATATCTGAAGGCAACGCGTTTTAGTCGATTAAAAGATAAAACTAACAGTAAGTTGTTACAAATAGCAAGCTGCACTATTTTTGGCGTCAACTGTTAAATTATATAAAATATTTTTATTTTTAGGAGAGAATGTCACGAAGAAACAAAGAATAACAACATTTTTTGCCGACTGGTTGTTCAACCGAAATCCTGGATAACCGGAAAATGTGATTGGTAACCGATCCGGAAATTCAACCTACCAGAGTAGAGTTGTTTGGCTTTTGGGAAAATAGTACGATCTTAACCCTTACAAGTCGATTGTGCTTTCCAATCAGTGTTTTAGCATTGAACCTATCTCATGCCGAGATTTGGGGGAAAAAGGTATGGTAATAATTCAATTGCAGTTTGTGAAAACAGCTTTGAGCACCATGGTAAGCTGATGTAAACTAAACAGTAGTTAAACTGTATCTTTTAGATATGACTGATTTTGTCTTTGTAATTTTCAGAAACGGAGGTACACGTTGGAATGTGAAATAGAAAAAAAAACGAAATCTCAGCTCTACTGCCACGATTGAAAAATACCTGATCGTGGTATATGAAATATACTAAGTATAAGTATATTTCGTGGTACCCGTGAAAAATACCTGGTACACAAGTACAAACTTTGATGAGTTTCTTACGTAATTGTTTGTTCATGTATGTGTTTTACAAGTGTGCTTTCATGTAGGTTATCTAATTTCTACTTTTCACACTACTCTGTAGACAATGACTGTTACAATACTTATTTGTTAAATTCCGTTGTTATACATATATTATTTCTGGAGAACGTCATTTGAACCTTTAAATCACTAAAACAGTCAAAAAGCTAGTTTAGTTAATACACTTTCATCATAATATGTATGTATTAATCTGTTTTTAGGTTTATTAACTTTTATTGAGGATATTTAATTGTTGTCTAATTTATGTATGCAATGTGTACAAGTAATTCAGAGTTGTGTTGATGTAACAAAAAATTGTCACCTTTATATTTAAAACCATTCGATAAACTAACTAAGCGAGCTAATGACTAATTTATTTCATGGCAGAATACGTATGTGAACGAAAACAATATTATCTGATAGATAATTTTTATTAACAACTCATTACCTAGAAAAATATTTTGAAATGCCTTAGGTTCATTTGGTCATACAAATTAGCTGTATTACACGGCAGGGAACCAAGATTGTACTAAATATACAAAAAAGGAACATTTAAACTGCGTCTACAGTAAACGTCTTAATGTTGTGTTACTGTTGTTGTTATATTATTTCACACAATACATTGTATTTCAATATATTTTCATTTCAGTCAATACTCTTCCAGCAAATGTTCAATTTCTTGTTAAACATTTTTCTGACTTAAGCAGATAACTAAATAATCACAATGCGTTTGTAAATAATTTTACACTAACAATGGATAACCTGAACGTGTGAAGAGCGATTTCCTTTATATTCTCTCATATCATTACTCTTATCAATATAAATGACGGTGATAATCCTCAGGTTACAACGCTTTATTGTTTAAGAAATATCGCCAAAATAATTTTTGATGTGAAGATTTCCATGGAAACTACATGGGATGGAACAAAAAGAACTACAAATGATATTAGGGATCCCTGTGTGCTATTTTTTTTAATCTAATTTTTTATGACAAGGAAAACTATTCAAATATTTAGTTTCACAATTCCGGATTTTTTAATATTATCAATTTTTTTATGTTCCAAGTATGACTTTGGAGCCATTTTGCTTACCATTAAAAACTTTAGATTTTTAAACAAATAGCATAAAGGGGGGGGGGTCCTTCTACCAGTTGTATATCTCCAAGTTAAATTCCATAAGGTTCATAGGTTAATTGTACTTAAAAACATATCACTCTGTAAACATAAAATAGCTGTGACGATCAATTCCACTGCAGTTTCACATGTATACAAATTTAGCCAATTTCAATGGATTAGTAAGTGTATAAGTAACCTGTTCACTTTTTCATTAAATGTGATTGGCGACTGGTCGTGTATTTTACTTTATGTGAACATTCTTGTCGGTGTATACTAATTACAATCCGCAAGTGAAATATATATTTAAAAGACAAATAATAAATAAATAATAAGACTTGAATAAATATAAGTAACTTTTATGTTCAACCAAGTCTTTTAAAATGTGGTAATACTGTTTATAATAAATGTGGATAACGAATAACTTTTTATGGAATAATGGCGTATGGTATTATCCAATTTACAACCAACATATTCTTAAATGCCAACAATGATACACGTAAGAATCAATTTTTCTCCCAACAAAAAATTTCAGTTTTGCTACTTCAGAACAATATGGCATGTTGGGCATGTCGATTCTGACTCTGGCCATGATTTGCTTTTAATTTAGCTTGTAGTTTTTTAATTTTAGCGTTTCATGTAAATGCGTCTAATTGTCACATTTGTGTGTGAGTGTCACATTTTAATGGTTCGATCAATATAGTTCATAGTTTGTAGAATAACTTGATCCGTTAAAACTCTGAATGTAACAAGTAAGAAATACTTTAGCGAGCAGTTTATTGTTTTTTCAAATTTGTTTGTACGATACATTAAATGAATAATAAATTTGTATAGCTAAAAATTAAGTTTTAGAACATGAGCAGTGTAGTCAGATCCATGGCATTCTTACGGCAAGTGAGTGGACAATTATTACGCCACTCATTGCATTCCTCCGATTATGTAAAATGTAATAATAAATGTATACCTACATTTATTGTACATACAATATTATATGATGAAAAGGGACTCTCAATCTGGCTAACGCGAGAGTCATACGTACGTACGAACAATAGTAATAAAGGCGTATTGGCATTTAGCCTTAGTAATAACAAAGTATAAAGCAAAAAGTTATTTATTCCTAAGACCATATCCAGTATTGTATTCAGCAAGACGAATCTTGCAATAATGCTATTGCTGGTCTTCATATACCTTAACATGCATTTATATGAAGTTAAAACGGTGTGTAAATGTGAACCCAATTTACTTGTTTATAACATGAAAAACACCAAACGATGTATTATAATATGTATAGTCCATCACGACAAATTCTTAGGGAATTTGGCGGAGTCAAACCAAGTTATAACCAGCGATGGTAGGATGGGTAAAATGAGTGCCAACGGAAGTGACCGATAATTTAATCTTTTCACCCATGGTTCCGAAGGTATTGTAATTGTTACGTAATGAATCTAAAATCAGGTACTGGTCATTACGTGTCGTCTACCGAAAACCCCACTGAAGTCCAAGCTACAGTTCCAGAGTGATAGGGGAAACATTTTTATAATTTTGAAACTTTGACGCCCCATTGACCTGGGGTCTACCAATCTGGATAAAACTCGGCACACCGTCATAATGGTAATGTGTAAATGGTTGATCAATCCTTTCTAGCGATCATACTTCGTAATCATATAACTGTCAAATAGAACAATGGCTTGGGTAGGATTATAAAATAAGTCGAAAAAGGGTTCAGTCTACTGTGTCAATGAGCGATCAACTGTGTCCATGGGCGATCCACTGTGTAAATGGTTGACCCAACCCAACCCGAACCAATGGTTAACGTTATTAACCTGGACTCTTGAGAGTGAAGCCAAATTTAATAGAAAGTTTTGGAATCAGTATGAAAATGTAGGCCCAAGTACTACAAACAACCCAGAATGTTGGAATAACAAACTAAATCAAGAGGCAAATTCTAGACTTTCGTTTTTGAATTGTATAATTATTTAAAACTTTAAAACCAAAGAGTATATTTAATGTAATTGTTTGTATATCGTTAAAACCTTTAATTACATGGCTCCATTTATGACAATGTTGCAATTTCTTTTCTGCTTACACAGCGGATCGCTCATTGCCACAGTGGATCAATCATTGACACAGTTGATCGCTCATTGACACAGTAGATTGAACCCTTTTTCGACTTATTTTATAATCCTACCCAAGCCATTGTTCTATTTGACAGTTATTATATGATTACGAAGGATGATCGCTAGAAAGGAATGATCAACCATTTACACACAATCCGTCATAACTGTATTCTCCAATATCTGATAAAAGGATGACGGCCAGCAGAACACACACGTATAAACGAACTCATAAATTACTCTGGTCGATTCTTTCCGACTATCCAATAAATATATCAACAACTTAACAGGCAGTATGGCACTGTCGTCTGTGTCTCAGCAAACGAATAATAATTTATTTAATATAAGTAACCAAAACGGTTATAAAGCTATCTTTAAGAATTTTAACCAGAAAGTTTTAGAAGTAGCATCACAATGTCATATAAACTCTGAATTTGACTTCTTGCAAAATATTTATTTAATGTTTTATTCAACTGGGCATAATCACTTGTCAACGTATATTAGAGACATATGAGTGTGCTTAATGCGTTTGAATATTCCAAACCAATGTCAGTAAATGTTTTAAATTTGCTTACAAGCATAATATGCGTTAAGTGTGATACTGACAGGATACACCTATTGTGAAATACCGTTTGATCGATAATATGTTTTAACATACATTAAATTTGCCATTGACGTACTTTTAATATATTCAGTTTACTTGATTTAAATTAGTACGCTGTACTTAACGAGCATACAGTGAGTAACACTACCAGTCTTCTTTGAGAGCATGCAATTTAAAGTTTCTTTCTTTAGCCAACAAGAACAAAAAATAAACCATCGTCATGTGTTTAGTGCTTCACGGGCCACCGGTGTCCAGTGGCGCACAAAGTAGTTGGTAATGGTGGCCCACGAATAGGTCTGTGGCTCATAAATGGTCGGTGGCCCGGTGTCCGCGAAGTACAGCATGTGTTACTGTTAAACCATACGGTTTTTGGCCCAGCATAATAACTTATTGCAATAGGGCTCAAATGCTTGTGAGATAACCATATGCTGTAAAAAGAGTTACAGCCCAAAATATGAGCATACTGTGGAAATGCACGGACACCTTATACATTTGTTTACTTATTCATTGACCACACATTTACACTAACATTTGGAGTAATCCCTTTGGCGTCCTTTCCAGCAGGAAATATTATCAGTACAAAAGTAAACATTACGCATATCACATTTTTGACAGATGAATAGCATTAAAGGTAAACACAAGTGGTACACTTCAAAACCAATGGAACAGGTTCAGCTGAAAATGCTGAATTTTTTACATCTTCAATATTTTCAAAGGGTAAAAATTTTAATACATTTATTCCTTGCGTTAACCATCGATCATGTATTACATGTGCTCACGTTGGAACAAAATAGCTAAATTTGTGTACATACTTTCATCGTATCATCACTCCTTCCTCTGTAATATTTGTAAGATAAATAACTCTAAAAAAAAGTTTGTGTAAGTTTAATGACGATATCATTTGTGTTAGCCAGAGTCGATCACCATGAAATTAGAATTGAACATGAAACAAGATATTGTGTTTACACTGAATAAAAACGCCACACTGACTCGTTTTAAAAGTTTTTCTTTTAAAGGCAGCCAACTAGAGTTAACAAATGTTGGTTGGTGTATGTACATAAGTGTGTCGGCGATCGGGAAGAATAAGGTATTCACGAAGCACATATTTTACCGGTTATTTTTACCGACATCTTTCCCTGAAAGCCTTACCGAATCTTTTATTTTATGCTTTTGATATTATCAAATATTATTTACATTTCTTTCGTGGTCGCAATGTACGTGGATGTACGTAGGCGTATCGCAGATGTATTGAGTTTTATATTGAAGGCATTGTTATGGGCTATTTACACTGCCCGGCAACAAGCAGAAAACTGTGAGATGAAAGCAGCAAAAGTGTTCACACTGCAAATTGTGTTTGCTGTGCCAGTTTTTTATGATGTCCTTTTTTTTACTTTTGCGGCGGCAGTTTTTGATGCTCGCGTAAAAACGCGTGATAGTTCACACAGCCTGACTTTTTTGGTTCAAGCAGTCAAAATATTTGACGCGCCTAAGAAAAGCTGAAGCTTCGTCGGAAGAAGCTGAAACTACGAGACAGCCGCTGTTTTTGTTTTTTCTCATTTGAGGAGATGATCAACCTATTCAAATAACCAAGTAAACACTAGAAATAGGTGTGACGACACAACTCATGTATTATTTCGTAGCTAAAATTTATAATTTTTTCAAATTTGATCTAACCGAATGGGTTTATTGGGGGAGTTAAAAATTTAACTTTAACGAATTTGACTAAAATTTGGCACGTAAGCACTCTAAGGTACTTGCATCTCTGATGTAAGGTTGGCAAATTTGAAGAACCACAGGGTGTCATACAGGGGGAGGGGTATCAAAAACTTAAACTTTACCCAAATTAGCTCCAATTTTTTATGGCAATACGAAGTCAAATAGCAAGTCAGAATATTAAGTTTGACGTTTTCACTGAGCTCGGTAGCCTTTAGTGGGCATCAGTCTATATAACTAGTGAAATATGTCATCAAATTATAAAACAAATATCTTCCGTTAAAGCAATTCAATTTGTCAGCTCGTACCAGTACGAGCCTCTGTTATTAGCTAATACTCGACTGTTTAATATGTTGAAGAAAATGCATTTGAAAATATTGTAATGTGTGAATATTTTAGTCGTGTCATGATTTATGAATATTTGTATGAATTAAGGTTCAATGCCTGCTCATTTGAATTTAGTTTTGAACCAAATAATATAATAAGTGGAATTTTCGAGAAGCTAAATTGTCCCCATAAAATAAATATATGTATTTTGTATTAGGCGACATTATTTTGTGAGTCACCTGTAAAATGAGCAAAAAATATGAGCGTAATATGCGATAAATGTATAAAAAATTATAATTCACAATATTAGTCCACAAATTGTTATAACTTTACTTACTCTGTTTCCGTAACAATGTAGGACGCAGGTTCTTTGTGCAACGCCGTTGCTTAATGATACTATAGTGCAGTAATTCCCGCAGGGCATTTAAATTTATACGCATTTCTAATACACTTTTCCGCTTAGTACCGATTTGTCTTTGTCGTAAAGTTTTCCGTTTTATTTTTACTTGTGGTAAGAAGCTGCACCGCTTTACACCCATGCTGTCGAAAAATTAACTTAGAGATACAGTGACTGATACTAGTCCTTCGCCTGCAGATAACAAGTCGACAAAAGAAGTTACCAGGTTGAAAATGCATTGAGTGCATTTTAGATGTAAGAAAAAGTTAAAATTTATGTAAATGATGAACTTTCTATCGACAAAAAGAGATATGGAGTACAAGGTCTAAGGCCTTCAAAAACTTAAAGAATGCTAGCTAGAACTATGGGAACTATGCTAGCCTACTTGACACTTCGACTAATTCCAATAAAAGTTATGTCGGAGGAAAATTTCCCGTAATGCTTTCGGAGTATTGCCAGTATTGGGCTTTCGGGGAGGAAATGTCGGCAAAAAAACTGGTGAAATATGTTCATCTGCAATACCTACTTCTTCCGGAACCCCTAAACCCAACGAGTTTAATACCGTTAGTAATTTATAATTAAAATGCAATTTTAGTGATGTAGCACGCGAATCCATATATAGAAAACTCAATTTCTCTTTGTATGTGTGTCTGTGTGTGTGCACGCTTCTGCAGGTGCTCCCTGGAAAGGTGACCTTCCCATTCTCCCTTGGACAAGACTTTGAACCACTTTTGATTGACAAACAGTTAGAATAAGTGGCTGCGGAGCAGAAGGTGGAAAGGGTGTTAACCCCGTCCATCCATTATAAAATTCAGGGAGAAAGGCACTGACCTACCCCAGGATCCGCGACGTGTATATAGATTAGATTAGAACGAAGAAAAGATGATTGTGGTAAGCATAATAATAATTACGATGAAATAAGTTTTTGCTGGTTCCTTGAACTTTAAATAACTGAAAATAACTCCATTGAATTTAATTGTATATTTATCATTTATCTCACTCAACTATATCTGGAGTGTATTGAGGTTATCAACACTCAGAACGCATAAAGCGGTAATTATAGCTGTCAGAAGTGAAATACAAAAATTTTATCTCGGCGTACAACGTATTATTGTCTGGGTCGAAGCATAAATTGTTTTACCATTTGAGCGCCGTATTTTGTGCGTTAATACATATTTATATATGTATAATCAAAATCAATATAGGGATTAAATCTTCAGCTCATGACGAGGATTTGTTTTTTTGTTCCAAGTATTTTCTTTGATTTGCTCTGATCCCACTTTTGGCTGTTGTTTTATGTATTATATGGCTTGTGAGTTTCTGGTAAGCATTGACCCGCTTGCTGCGAAATGTTGGTACACATTAATTGTTCTATGTATTTGCTATATCAATTTAGGTTGCATTAATGCATATTAATTTAATTATTATTAAACATTTGTTAACACTTATC
>JAHZNB010003661.1:0-10273 GCA_027744295.1 Callyntrura guangdongensis
AGTATCTGAAATTGTGAGTGTACAAATGCACTCTTTAGTTTACAATCAACTTCAGTCTGAAAAGTTTGTACTAATGTTTAAATATTCTTGGTACGCATATGGATACGTGGATCATCGACCTGGGCACTTCCTTAACGTAAACGAGTTGTTTTTTGATTTAAGTAGATTAGATTGTGATGCTGACGATTGCGAAAGTGATGCGTTTATTTGTTGCAGCCATTGTTCCAATTACTTTTGTATTACTCATTTTTTTTATTTCAAATCATTACCATGAAGTAGACTCTGAAATGTAAATAAGAATTGATTGTTAGTCATAAGCATGTTTTGATTGCAAATTCAAAAGCAATGAGATAAAGTGATTAACATGGGTTGTATTTTGTCAGATTGAACGGAAGACAGATGGACGCCCATGTAATGACGGGGCTGGCGTAATAAAATACAAGAAAATTTAAATAAAGTTTTTACTGCAAGGATAAATTTAGTGGCTACCATTTACAGTCTAAGATGGTAGTACTAGTTTAAACAGCATAGAGTACATATGTGTATAATGTAAAATTTAAAAATCTCTCGTAAACCGGCCAAAATTCATTTTGACAAAAAACCAATTATAGCATCGTAATCAGCATTAAAAAGTGATCTAAAGCTGATATTTCATTTGCCGTAGTTTTGGCTACACCTCAAACCCTTTCCTAGTAAGAACGTGTACTTAGTATTGTGTACTTCAAACCCATTTTGCCTGTTTGTTTGTAACGACTGCAACTGCGGAGCAATTACAATATAAAAAATTGATTTAATCGAAGGTCACTCCTTGTAACTAACAGTGTGGTGTTGTTGCTGTTGCGTTTTTGGAACATGTTATTGGTACTCTCATTTTGTTTGTTTAATAACACTCTGGAAATTTTAGCAATTAAGGGATCAGAAAATATATGATGATAAGTGTGAAAATCTGATGATGATGGTAAGAAGACAATTAGTAGGTGCAACCGCGGATTTAGTTTTGACATCACAAAATTAATGTTCCTAGGAAAAGGTAGTGACTCGTACTTAACGTCCATTGAAAGGGCGGCGGTTGTGAAAACGAGATAAAAGCATTCATTAAAACTTTTAACAGCATTATTTATTCGTTAGATTTTGCTACCAAATGCTGCAAGGTACTATTAGTATCAAACCAACATACAAATAAGTTACTGCTACCAAAAGTTGTAACAAAAATAAATGTTTAGTCCTTGTAAATATTTCTTAGCAATTCACAAGTGGTTCAGTGGAAGTTCTGGAAGAAGTGAAGGTTCAAGTGGACAGTTCTTTATATTTTTGTCAATTTGTTCATTCTCTGTTTAAAATTTTCAGCCATCATTAATGTTCCTGCACGGTGATAACAATGAGAATAGACTTTGTTAGCTTTGCTCAAGTTGATTTGTACCACAGTATTTATTTTGTAGCGTTCGCAAATGTGACACCAAATGCGTGCGTGTACGTCTGACGATTTGAACACTTTTGGTATATTTGTGCTGGCCATTATAACCATTGTTAACAATTCATGTTTAAAAGCATTCACGTAACTAGATCA
This sequence comes from Callyntrura guangdongensis, assembly GCA_027744295.1. Classification (NCBI taxonomy): domain Eukaryota; kingdom Metazoa; phylum Arthropoda; class Collembola; order Entomobryomorpha; family Paronellidae; genus Callyntrura; species Callyntrura guangdongensis. The sequence continues at coordinate 1,568 of JAHZNB010003661.1, forward strand.
AGCTTTGCACGGTGTCTGGGTAGGATAGTTGCTTTATGATTTTTGGTTGTAGGAGACGATTGCCAAAATGTAAATAACCAAGTACTTGTATGACTAAATTATTATTGCCAAGACTCGAATTACCATGTTGTTTAAATGACCAAGACGCGTATGACCAAACTTTTTTGTTTCTTCAGCTGCTTTTGACTGTTGCCTTGTTCATTTAATATTCTCTTGCGCATAAAGTGAGTTACGATGGCTGCTCCCACTGACAATATACGACTTATTGATTGTAATCAAGGAAAAACCAAGCTATTAGTTCGTGATGGCTATATTTATACCTAAAAGGTGAACTAAAAGTTTTTCGGTTTTCTATTATTGCTGGTACACTCAATTCTCTAGCTGATTTTGTTAATACATTACTTGTTGACCTAAGCCATTGAAATTCCGTCTGTGTTCCATGCACATTACTTCCGTAACTCCATGTACGAGAATGCATCCATGGGCTGACATACACCAAAACGTTACAGTGCGTTCTTGGTGCAAGTGTGGCGTTCATTACAAATCCTGCTTCGTCCTTTAAGGTTGTTTTTCAATCACATTTGAGAAAGATATCCTCAAAATACTTTGTTTTAGTTTTAAAATATTGAGGTCTGGTATTGACATGAGGAAAAGTTACAGGTTCAATAAAATCCGTTATCTTAAATGTAAATAAATATGGAAATGAACTGTAAGTATGCGAAATGTGACAAATTTTCATATTCCAAATTAGTATTCAGGTTTACCCTGTCCATAAGGTTTACTTGATGTATTTGCACCATGCACTCCTGAAAATGATGCAAATTGGCGTTTAGATCCAGCACTGGAGGGATTCATAATGAGGTAACGCAAGTAAGAATTACGGGGTAAATCAAAACGCTAAGAGAATAATTCATTTTGCTTCAATGTTAGAAAAACTGGTAATGTTAATGATCAGTATTTTTCGGTTGCTTAAGAAAAAATTTAATCAAATGGTGAAATTGCCATTTGAGTTGGATAACAACAATGTTTAAAACGCTCTGAAAAGCAAATTGTATTACATTACAAATTTGAAAACCGTCTGGAGATTTATGATGTGTTACGTGATAAGCTTTACCAAAGACTGAGAACTAGGTACCGTACCTATTTTATTATATTAATAATACTAGTTGATTATGTCAAACGATAGAACCAATGCGGTCTGGCTAAGTAAGTAAGCACAACTACCTTGTGAACTGACAACGTGAAAAATTCACAAATAAACTTTTCATTTTGTAAAGTAAAAGCCACAACAAAAAACAATTCGGGCAATAAGACAAGTCCTTATGAGCATTTAACTCTGAACATTTTAAAATGGTATGTTGGCTTGGTAATTTTTTAAAAGTTATATTGGTTCTTGGTACCTTTAGAAACTGAAACAACATCATGCCAGCTTACGAACCATTTTTTGTAAAATATATCTAGGGATGGTTTTCAAAGGTACGTGAAGACAATCATAAGTAATGTCATCTCTTTGTTTATCAATATCTCTGGTGGATTTAAATCACTGTGTTTGTAAAGCACGATGACCAAAAGCGCTTTTCTTGAACTTTTGAATGATATGCTACTATAGGCTTAAGATGCTTACGGACAGGAATGGTGGCAATCTATATCAAAAACCTAAATTTTACATTTTCAATAAGCCACGTTTGTTGGAGTTTTTTAAAAGTTTAACTCAACTTTGATAGAGCGTATCTAGTCGTGAAATTTGATGTAGCAACCAAACTACATACCATTAGATAGAGAATTTTATAGCCTTTCTAACAGGAGGATTTTAAAATTAAGTTTTATTGATCTATTAATGAAAAATTGACCATTATCTGGAGGACCCTCCGAAAATCATGTGGTCTTTAAATGTTATGACGCCCAATATCTTGCACACTGTATGACATTCCATTGAGGAGTTCATCTACGAAGATACCTCATTGACCTGCAGTGCTTATGTGTGAAAATAAACAATAAAAGTCAGCCCACATTATGAAACTCTTCCATAGAAAATTTTATCCTTATATTTTTCTAATACTTGATATTCCGCAAAGTGACACTGTAACAGTCACTGCATGAATTATACACGACATTACTTTAGTTGAATGGTGTAATCTGATTTGCAGACCCATTGTAAACCCATCTGGCCCAATTTTGTTTTTAAATCGCTAAAATTCAGACGTATGACGACTGTAAACTCAGATCAAAATTTAAAAAATCGGGAAAAAATGCAAAATCAAGACTTCGATGTCGGAGCCCGGCATTCTTCACAAGATACGTTTAGCCCAAGTGTGGCATATCATTAGAAAACCCAAGACGTGCACTGTTGATACGACTGCTTTTAACCCACAGTGTTTTACATTCACAAGAGATATGGCTAAACGAAGAGATGACGTTACTTATGATTGTCTCTACGTATATGGTGGAAAAGACCATATGTATCAAAAAGTATCCTCCAAAATCATGTGGTAGTCTCTCCCGCATATGATTTATTGTACGCTTGATTCACAGTTGCATGCAATTAAGCATGTAAACAAATCTAAAGGGACCAGTGTGTTTAATTTTAATCAATATTAATTTCCATAAGTCTTGCAGTCTGGATGCTTCACTTTTGAGGGAGCGTCAGATGAGTAAGGAATTTAAAAATTGGAACTATTTCTTGCTCTTCCACAACCATCGTTTGGGATGTTTGTAGCACAAATAATGGAAACTTTTCTTTAGCATTTATCGTTAAAATGTTATTGCAGAAATCAAATAACGGATAACAAATCAACAAAATAAAATATGAAGGTCACAATTTTTTTAAATACTAAAAGCATTTACAACGCTATGTGTCTTATATGCAGTTGTTTGATTACTCAAATTTTTTCATAAAAAACCATTTCTGAAACCATAAATTCAAATAGTGAAAATCCCAATTTTATGGAATTGGATGAAAGATTTAAAATGATTTTATGCTGCAACTTGTAACCCTAAAAATGTTTGAACAAGTAGTGGACAACACCAACAAACGATTTCTACTTATGAAACTATGCCATTACATGTGGTAGTACACTATGGAATATTTGAACATTTTATTATATAAGGTACAACAAGACAATGATGCACTAGAACATACCAGCAATAATAGTATTAAATTGAACCAAACAAATAATTAATTAAAAAAAATAGGATACCAAAAGGAATTGTCAAACAAGCAATAGCATTAAAAGAGGGTAATGGCCAGAAACTTGTAAACAACTATTGCGGAATTACCCATGGAATGGATTATGTATTGTCAGGCAGACTTCTAAAAATTGAAAATCGTTTGCAGAAATGGTGGATGAAAATACTAACACAAATGCTCAACGGGCAAAAGCTTGGGTCAAAAACCTTTATGGAAATTTCAATTGGGTAATCAAACACAACCATTCATCCATTAGAATGAGTTTTTGATGGCTCATTGGTAGTAAAACTGTAACTATCTGTAGCTGACTGTTACGCTACATAAACGTCTTCTTCGAACTTCCAAATAATCTTTACAAGCGTATAATAACATATTAATTTCCTGAAAGTTAAACGGTTGCAGAATGAGGCTTGGGGTCGGAAACAGCTGGTTACTTCTTTACACAAGGTATGTATGTTTTTGACTGTTTAATGTAACAATTCCATGTGAAATATCAATTTCGATGGTGCACTGAAACATATAACCCCCTTGTTGTGCAACATATCTTAGGTTCTTAATTATTGTTGGTTGCGTACATATTTTTAAATAAAATAACTAGTTTTTTGAAGTGCCTGTGCATCATATTTTTGTTGTGACAAAGTGGACATACCATTATTTAAAGGTTAATACACATTTAACAACAATTCACATACATCATATTTACAACATTTCAACATTTTATTTTATTTTGCGTAATCAATGTTGTTGACAACTGGAATACGTTCATAATAAAATCTTAAAATTTATCCAGAAATATGTTTTTGTTTCAAACTACATCAAATTTTTGGGTCTTTAGGCGGGTCATTGTAAAACGTAGTTCTGGCTTTCTAGCCGCGTACTCCTTTCGCATTCTTAGCTGTCTCCGGGTTAAGGGCCTAACATCAAACATTATGTTCACAAATGAAAAAAGTGCTTTTTATTGCCGTTCAATGAAGTGTAGATGAGGATACTTACCCGACCGAATGTCGTAGCAAAAACCAAAACTCCGAAAGCCAATAAAATGTATCTTGTAATCAGTTTCATTGTGTTGTAATGTAATTTTTGATAGGCTTTCTACACTAACTTCAACAATTGCGTGTAAATAGGTAAAACTTGTCTCGCTGTCTATAACAGACGGGAAAATGTAGTGGTAGTTTGCAACGGCTTAAATGATTAAATAAAAGCAAATAATTCAAACTCGAACTGTGTTTGTAATTTGTGTGTCATTTCCTTTGCTGATATGGTTAATTAGTTTATGATTGTACAAGATACAGTACACAGTAGTCATTAGATTACTAATATTTATTGTTTATTGTTATTGAGTCTTTATATTCATCCGCAAGAGAGAAGAATGTTGAGCCAACCAGTCCCAGAAACTAGACAAAACGTAGTTAAAAAGAAGTAATAATGTATAGTCTGTAATGAACTGTTTCATCAAGTTAATTTTTAATGCCATCATAATGTGCAGCTCTTCCACGTTACGATACGGTTTGGTTTGCAAATAAAGATTCCCCAAAAATAATTTTGTCAACAAAAGCAGGATGTCAAACATTTGTGAATTACTTTAAAATGGGACGTGTGCTGAATAAGGAAATTTCCTTTTCCCAGTCCAATTGGTTCCTTGTCTAGCTCATCTAGCAGAACCGTAATGTCCATTTCCTCGTCAGCAACCACGATTTTTCCAGTATGTAATGCCCAATTTCGAAGCCATGCACGAATGACGTCATTCTATTGGACAACGTACAGGGCAATGAAAAGTGTGTTATCAAATGGTTGCGCGGATCTAGAGACCCGCAACAATTGATATAACATTGGCGACATGTGTTTCGGTTGGACATAACATGTAGGAAATCGTGACTGTTTTTATGTTTTGTGCTTGTGATGATGTGTGATCATTACTTCTTGAGGACAACACGTTACATGTAAACTTCAATTCACACGTCATTATGGCTTTCTCTTAGTAAGGAAAGGCGAGAAGTGTAGTCAAAAGTTCGCCAAATGAAATATCAGTTACGATCACTTTCTGAAGCTGATAACGGTGCTACAGTTGGTTTTTTGTCACCACAAATTTTGCCGAGTTAGATGGGATTTTAAAATTTTGCATTTAATGATACTATATGATGTTTAAACTAGCACTGGTATCCAAAATTATGAATTGAAATCAACAAATTTTACTTAAAAGCTTTATTTAAATTTGTATTTTATAAGGCGAGCTACTTTATAACATGTGTCGCTTCCCTATCTTTCGTTCAGTCCGTCAGTGTACATACTAGTTTCACGTCTGTAGGTACCGATAGTTGTTTATCGGGAAACTAGTAGTTCAAAACTTGAAAAATGCGATTAATTGGCTTGTCAAGAAGATAAAAATCACTAAATACCTTAAGCCATAAATACATTTCATCATGGCAAATTTAAAGGTAATTATTCGAAATGATTGAAACAATGAGACACGTTGCATTTTGACTAACTGAACGACAGACGGATAGACTCACTTTATATAGTAACTAGCGTTATAGAATACAACATAAATAAAATAAAAATTTTATGGTATGGATAAAATTTATTGATTACAATTCATAATGTTAGATACTGGTACTAGTTTAAACAGCATGTAGTGGTACACTTAAAGGTAAAGTCTTAAAATCCCGTCTACATCACTACATCTGTCAAAATTCGTTTTGACAAAAAACCAATTGTAGACTACAATTTGTAGTATCGTATCAGCATTACAAAGCCATCTAAATCTAATATTTCATTTCTCCATCGGTTCTTCATCTCAAACACGGGTTATGATTTCTTCCTGTAAATGTGTGTCAATATATTATCTCTATTTCAAATAGCATGACGGAGTCTGATGTAAGCTATTTTAGATTCACTGCAGGTCATTTTCTAATTACGTCTTTATCCTTCTTTGCTTCAACTAGTAGAGGGTCAGTTGGTGCGTTTAACTACTATTCGTAAAATATTGGGTTTTGAGTTTATACAAAAATGAAAATCATTTCGATTTCATACCTGTTGATTACCACCGAAATGCATGTGTCGATTTTGAAAATGGCTTTAACTTCTTGGAAGGTTCCCAGATTAGAGTTTATAACAATTTACCGCAGTACTCGTTTCTCAAATATTATAATTTTTTATTCATGCATTTGAATATTTAATACTAGTATACCTGTTCAGCTATTTTCCCAGCAATGTAGTAGGACAGCTCTGCTTTCAGTATGCTTACGGCATACATTATGACTGTGAATGCTGTTGCGGCAGGGTTCAGTAGGCAAATCAAGAAGTATGCGTACATTAGCAGATTACTCACATGAATAGGCTTTAGGATGGGATCGTAGACATTATTTATTGCTGCAATGACGTTTTTCAGCTGCTGGTATCGTCGCCAAACATTGGCTCTCTTTTTCTGGAGTCTCTTTGATGACCTTTGGTCTCCAATGGTAGCATTTTCCATGGTCTGCCACACTTGATTTATGAAATTAAATACCATTGAGTGCATTACCAATGCGACAACTACAATTAAATCCAGTACAATTCCAAGCTGCATGTGTGATGCAATATTGCGGAAAATAATTGTCATGGCCAGTATCGTTGTGAGTCCGGTCTTGTTTGCCGCGAATTCTTGTTCCATGTGATCTAAATGTTGGGAAGCAATGGAACGGTTGGCCGACCAGATAAAAACGTCTTCGACCAAAACGACAGAGTTCGCCTGCATAGATTTTTCGATGGACCAATTTGACAAGTTGGGTACAAAAATTGACCTGGCGCATGCTAGAAAAATGGTGCCTACAGCAATAATTTTTAACGATGACGGTGCCATCATTGTAATGTAGGTAGCAATAGGTTTGTTGAACTGAGACTCATATTCTGCGATCATTTTAATTATTTTGGTTGTTTGTCCGCGCATGAAGTAAAAGAGCTGCAGAGCGTATGCCTTTGTGATGAGACATATGAAATGGAATGCCAAATCAACGAAGGAGCTGTGCTCTTTACCAGATAAGAAATCAAAGAAACTGTATTTTGCTTGGCAAATTGATTCAAAAAGCGAAAGAATAGTGACCAACCAGAAGCCCATCTACAATTTAAAAATTTAGCTTGAATATTAAAAAGGTAGGTAATTAAAAAATATTACGGGTTACCTTTGGTAGTCTCTGTATCATCCATGTTGAGCGACGGTCCGTTGGGTCTCCTTCCTCTGCGTCATGAGCACTTACTCCGATATAATACATTATTTCATACCACCGGTTCAAGTACAAGCTCAAAGCTCTTTGGGCAGACTTAAACTTAGATTTGGTTATTCCAATCGGTCGAACAGTTAAATTTTCTGTTCTATTCCAAGCCTTCTTTAGAAACATTTCTCGGCATTGTTGTTTAAAATGCTGAATCCGGTTGTTGTTTTCAACAGAGTTTAATGATCGACCCTCGTCTGTGGATACGATTGTACTTTGCTGTTGTTCNAATGCTGAATGCGGTTGTTGTTTTCAACAGAGTTTAATGATCGACCCCCGTCTGCGGATACGACTGTTCTTTGCTGTTGTTCCCTTAATGGCTCCGCTGTATGAACATTTATTTTGGTTATAAGACTCCTTTTAAACCACTCTCGTCCCCAAATACGACGGTATACTGTGACTTTTGGCATTGCCACGTTAGAAGGCGCCTTTTCAGGCGCTACACGCCGTTTGCACAACAACGAAAGCATGGTCAAAGGAAATAGATTGGTGTCACTTGTCGCGTGTAATGTAAGGCAATGGCATCGTAAACACATGTAATCCAATTCATATCCGTACCTGCTTCGAAATCTACGTGTAAAGTGACAATTCGTCATGCCAATAGCTATACAATGATTGTGTGAACTAGTCGTAACTTTGCAAAATATGATGTCAACTTATTTACAACATTTCGGAGCTATATTTTTGAAATGTATATGTTTTTTAATGCAGATTCCATTCAAGAATTTGTTAATTAATCACAATTTTATCAAATACAGTTGAGAATACAAAAGATTGACATTTGTTTGTTTAAAAATATAAATCATAGCTAAAAATGTTCATTTATGGTAAATGAACAACTAATGTACAGCCATGATTAGAAACAAAACATCTAGTTTATTTTTGAAACCGTCATATATTTAGATACATACAATATTGGGTATAAGCCGGTCATGGAGTAAATTTAATAACGCAATGTTTTTTTCTAGATCGTATTCCACTATAAGTAAACAATAACCATATTTGTTGCAAACAAAATAAGTAGGCTCTTTGCCCGATACAAGCTTGTATATGGGAAGTACAGCCCCAATACCAGCTAATTTATACGAGCTGTTCATTCGGCGCTGCGGGATGTCTACACGAATTTATTGAATTTGATTCTACTATGTACAGTTCGGTAGTCAAATTCCAAACATAGCAAATACCTTTATTGTCAGACCAATAAGTTAACGAGAAGAGTGTAAACTCTATTTTAAAACTACTGAAAAGGGTGTATATACTGTATATATGGTG
>JAHZNB010003662.1:0-16310 GCA_027744295.1 Callyntrura guangdongensis
GTTCCGTTTTAATCCATCTATATTATTATGTGATTAGATCAAAATTAATTAACTGTGTATAATAAATGACAAGAATTTCAATGTTTAGTCTGAAAATTAAAATATTAAAACCCCCACTACTACAGTAAAGATAAGCTAAATAGTTACCGAATTCATTATGTTTCTTCCTTTCAATCCACGGAATTACACTACACATGTCTTATCATCTATCTTACCTCTCTACTTTATTATTATCATTCATCACAAAAAATACAAAGTCATCTTTGAACCTATAAAGCCAGTAGAAAAACTTAAAAATGAACCGACACCAACTTCTTTTGTCGTAAGCAGCTTTTACTAATTCTGTGCACCATACATGACACATCACAGGTTGTATAGGTATATGTAAGGTTCCTTGATCATAGCTGCTCGACTTTACTGAAGACACAAGAAAACTGTGCTGTGTGGAAATTGTTTCCCTTGTTTTTCCTTTTTCCTCATTCTTTCAGTAACTCATACTTTTTCGTCATTGGAAGATGTGAGGGGATCTCGTAAAGGCCCAGGTAAAGTAGTTTGATAACAATGGATTCCCAGAACAAGAATAGAGATTCTAAAAGATTACTGTAACTTATACCCAGCCATAGCCTCTTAAAAACCTAAAGTGAGAGAATGAACCGTGTGTTAATAGATGACGTATAAATACACAGGATACATATATCTCGTCAACCTCACACACAAGAAAAAATAAACGTTTTGTATCTTCTCCAGCACACATACCTTTGTCCTGTCGTTGTCTTTTACTTTTTTCTTTCATTTTCCCTTCGTCTTCTACTTCGCCTTGTGTCGTTCTTATTTTATTCGTGAGAGAATCCTAAAAGCTGTCCCAGTCTGCGTGGCGTCGCTTTTCAGGGGTCAACTCTGGAATTTGACCCTTTGTTTAAGATACCCATTGTCATGTGCTTTTATTCTCTCTTCTCTCTCTCTCTCTCCTTAAAAGAGCACATCTCTCCTCTCCTACTACTTGAATCATCATCACTATTTATTCTTCACAACAACGAAGTTGTACATATAAATATACATCCAGCATGGTCAGCAATATATTTTCATTTTCAGTTCCATTCTTCATCTCCACTTATTCTCCTGTGTCGCCGTCGTCATCTTCCTCTCGTAAAAATTGTCTTTTCATTTCCCTTCCGCGCTTTTTCAACCAGCCCAGCGAGATAACAATGCCATTGAACAGTACAGTCACACACAACTCTTTGTCCCTTCATAAATAATATGGAGTGTATCTTTATTGTTATCGTTATGATTGCAGCAACTGTTAGAGTAGTCGTAATCGCAAGTAACAATTACCATTAAGTTTATTAGAGTTAAACGTGAATGCATGCAAAAGGACGTACACTGGTGGTGTGTGTGTCTTTGTACGCCGGCATGGCTGAGTGAACGACTTGTTTTTGTACCTGCTTATTTACATCCATCCATCCATAATACCCGTACATCCCTTCAGGGTACACCTTTCATTTTTATGTTGGGGAAGAAGGTGTGTTGCAGGAGCATCACGACATTACGACCAAGAAGACAACGTCAACAACTTGACTCAGGAGACAGAGTGGAGTCGACAAAGAAGATGCCGATGAATGCTATTTTTTCTATTCTCGTCATACATGTGCATGCATGTATCTCGCTCTTCTATTTGAAGAAAATGCTAGACTTGTAAGCACACCTAACACGACTTAAAATTATCCAACATCATTATCCAACCAAGCACGCCCGACTGCATACTAGATGATGCTACATTACATTTTGTGTATATGCTTATATGCCCAAGCCCATGAAAAATGAAATCCCTACGCGTCTTACGGACTTTCATTGCTTCATTGGTTTCTTGTATAATAAAATCGTGTACACAAATATATCTCCTTTGCCATATACTCTGGAGTATATAATAATAAGAAATAAAATTTAGTTACAGAAGCGGCATCACACACAGATATAAAGAAATACGCTAATACGAACAAACGACTTGTTTTTGGAAGTGAAGAAGGTACTTTGCTCGCATCCAATCCTCAATCCTTACACGTCACAAGGCAGAAAATTGTCAAGCCAGACTTTGTGGAACCGCCACCGCCAACGTGTTTCTTACCTGTTTCAAGTTGACAAACCAGTTAAATCCGATTGTTAACGGGGAACGAGCAAGTAATGTTGGGATGCATATTTTAAGACTGTGCCAGACATAATGGGGACTTTTGCCAGGGTGTGCATTTTTGTCTCTTTGTTGTGGTGCATGAAAGTGTGATGGTCATCTTGTCTGATTCTTTCTACTACTTCAGTAAGGTGTACAATGTCGCACAATTTTGTGAAAATTTGATCGTCCAAAATATTCAATTGTACATTTCTAGAGAATCGAGAGAAGATACAAAATAATAATACCACTTGAAATGCAATAATAATGAAAGAAGTAAATGTTTGGTTCTTAGACCATGTGGATGTGGTCTTGTAATTTATACAAGAACAACGGAAAGCTACATAATACATTGAGGTTTTTTGGAGGTTTTAGGCAAGAACATGCATTATTATTGCAATCCCTAAAAACTTGGGATTGTGTAACACAAATGTTTTTAAAGTTACATAAATGCGAGCATTCTTACGAATATCGGTTGTCGGTATACAATCAGGAATAGTACGCCTCATGATCGGCGTTGCTTCAATTATCTTGCCCTCATTTGTATCCGATGCTCTGATTACTGTCCGCTATTTGTGAGTACCGTATTTTATCTGGAACAATGCAATCCTATTCAATTCTGTTCTAATCCATTACACATTAGAAAATTCACAAAATAGATAAAAGTGGAATGGGAAAATTGATGAAAAAGCGATATGCTTATGTCTCTGTCTCTCTCGTAGTTGTTTCTCGTAAGGCATTGATTTCTAGTTAGTACAAGTAAAATGGGAGTAAAAGCAAAAGAGTTGAGAAAGAGTAACTAAAAATAAATGAATAAAAAGGAGAGGAGGAAGGAGAAAAGAGAACAAAACCAAGTTTTGTGTATTTGTTTGAAAAAGGGGAAGTAACAGAAGAAATCAGAGAGAGAGAGAGAGAGAGAAAGGTATGATGATGAATTGTTGAACGAGAAAGAAATAGGCAAGTAAAGCAAAAAGAGGAGGACGACGACGAGAGTGAAATAACTTGTAATGGTAATGCTCTGATTTGATGTGTTCTACAACGGCACGCTAGCATTCATGTATATTGTGTGCTTGTATGGAGAAATGGAAGAAAGATTGAAATAAGAGCTCTTTCTTTTCTATCCCTTTTCCCGTTGTATGGACAAACTAAGGGAAAGAGTTGTTCCCAGATTTTCGGATTGTATTGTCCTTCTTTTCCTGGAATGTTTGTTGTTCTCGAATAGAATTGAAAAAGACTTCAAAAAGGAGGAGGTGTGTTATACGCTGCCGCGTCTTCTGCTGCTAGAAAAGTTGTTCCTTTCGGGCGTTTCGGGAAGCAATGAACACATACACGTCCACATGGCCAAATTCATGCATATATCTTCGAGGTGTATTCATGACTCTTCAAATATTGCATCATTTTTCAACTCTTACAAAATGAATATAACTGTGTATGTTTTATATAAGGCCACATTAAGAAGATGTAACCGCTCAAAACTAGGTTGTTACTTTTTTGCTCTCTCCTCTCTTGTCCGTACAACCGTCCACCGCAACTACATTTTCACAAATAGGTATATATATTTATATTTTCAGCTGGTTGACACCTTGTGAAATAATGTCGGAATTATTTATTTCCTTGTTCAGTGCAATTCAACTTAAACTTGTTCATCTACAGGTTGCTCCAACGTGGACAACGACCACAACAAGTGATCTTCTTTACTGACTTTAAGTTTAAAAAAATATTTTCAGTGTGTCTACATTTGTTTGTAATTCACACGTAGCGCAAATACCTAATCATTTGTTGCCCTTTTCTTTCGCGCCACTTTTGTAGTTTTCTTTTAAATCTCTAGTGTGCACATCTAAATTAATATAATCCACTATTTACTATGTACAACCCATTTCCATTTTCTCTTTCTTTTCCCTTTTTTCGCTTACCTTTACCTATCTTCATCAGCATCTCGCAAGTCCTTTTCTTGTTCCATCCTGTCTGGGTTGTGCACATAGACACACACACACCAAACCAAATAAACATTCAGAGCAAGTGAAAACGTATTTTGTGTCTCTTTTTCCTCTTATCTTGTTCGCAGATATACATTCAATTCCATTTTCTCCTCCACTTTTCCACTGTTCCCATTCTTTTCCCCTTTCATCATCATCGTCGTCATCTTTCTCTTTTCTTGATATTTATTAGTAAGTGTACAAAACTTGTTAGATAAAAGCATCAACAGAGGTAGATATAGAGCAGCATCATCTTTTTAAAGAATGGAGAAAGAGGAGCAGCAGCAAGCGACAAGAGTAAAAGTTGCATAAGGAGTCGACGACGACAACGAAGATGAACAGACAACGAGAGAAAAGATACAGTCGCACAAAAGTAGAAAAGAGCGCAAGACTCTTCTTCTACTTCCTCTTTCTTTCTTCTCTGCTCCCTTTTTCTTTGTCTGTTTTAGTTTCTTTTGCAGTGGCAGTCACCGTTACGGTAATATATCAAGAGATTTTGTACACTTGTTAAAAAAGAGTCAACAACAACAGAAAAAGAGAGAAAAACAGGCAGCACCATCAGCATTACTGCTTCCTCAAGAAGAACGCACGTCGTACATACAACGTACACAGGCCGTGGTGGTGGTCGTGGTGAAGTGATGAGATGAGATGCAAAAACGTGGAGGCAGCAGAAGCTCTGGTGCTTTATCTATATCAAATCTATTGTCATCACACTTTTCATTTCTTCGTTGCTTCTTTCATCGGATCCAAAAAGCTGGGAGAAAGAAAAGAGTAGGAAACGAAAAAGAATGGAGAAAGAGGAGACGAATAAGGAGAAGAGTAGTAGCATTCTCATTTCAATTCTCTCTCGCTATCTCTTTCTCTTCAACCCAATTATTTTGTAGCGAAAACTGCTAGGGTATACAGTGTAAACGGTTGGGTGCTAACGTCCATATACAATGTTAAAGCATAAAAACTGTTTCAATAACTTAGACATGTTTCGCTACTTGTCTGTACTGATGAACGTACTGTGATAATTAATAAGCAAGAAAATACCAAACGCCTGATAAACTAAAACTGTCATAAAAATCCTGCAAAGCTGAATTTGTCATTCAACAATCCTTCCAGAGGAACGATTAATACATTTGTAATTACGCATTTACCGCATTTGTAATCGATACTTATTGTACATAGTTTGATGCTCGGGATTTAATATTAGATTATGCTACACGCTAAGCTCTTTGTTAAATTAATTATCCTATTTATGTTTCAAAAAAAATATTTATTACTTACATTTTTGCTGTGCTCCTGCTCGTTCACGACAGCGTTTTACAACGATTTATTTAGTTCTATCTCAGACACGGACGCACAACAAAGAATGGAGCAAAAATTGAGGAGAATGGACGATGGAAATATTTATGTAGTGGCATGTGACTAGAAATAAGGTAATATATTTTCAAACTTTTGACACATACGTGTGTACTTGCAGAAATGTCTTTTAATGTCTCCGAACATTTTTAATAAGATAAAAGGAATAGTGATAATTATGATGTTGTACTACTAATACCATAATGCATTAATAGGGACTAACGTAATTTAACAACCTGTAATAATAATAATAACAATAATAATAACCTGCAATATTGAAACGTGCAAATACATACACTACTTGACCTGACAAACTTCTCTACGTTTGGTTTAATTATGAACAACATCAACTAGAAAAATATACAACCTAAAAATATGATTCTTATAACAGTTCAATTAGACCCATATTTATATTAACCCCATAATAGCTTTTCATCAACGTTTCGCATTTTCCTATATTTTTGTTGTGGTGCAGCAAGAATTAGTCAAGTCTGTGTTGTGGAACACTGTGGTACTGTTTATCCAAGTAAGGAAAAACATTGGGCGAATGTGTATAACTACAACAGGAACAACGAACAACCAAACAAAAGTTTTGGTGAACGATGACAGAGCCACAGAGTGTGCATGAATTATTATCACAGGAAGGCATGGAGTGATACAAGGGAACGATGAAAAAGCATAAAATTTTCCTTTAATAAAATACGAAAACAAAGAAATTGCTTAATCATCTAAGGACTTTCCTCTCCACCAGCAGCAGTCGTAGTGGTGTGGGTCGTAGATAATGTGGAAACACATCTTTGTTGCAAGTAACGTTCATTTCTTAGCAAGGAAATAAGTTGGTCCCAGAAGAGGGAGTACTTAATCGGTTCTTCCGTATACAAATTTTGTGCATTTGCTCGAATTTGTAAGGAAACTTGGGAATTAGTGAGAAAAGCTATTATTTGAAAATAATGAAGTAATCGATTTCAGAAGCAGCTTTAATTTCTTAGAAGGCGTCCTTACACTACTCCATGTGAGAATTGTTATTCATCCGTCTAAAAGTATCACAGGATGTAAGTTTCCTATAAAGATATATTAATTCATCATTTTTGAAGCTTAAATATAGACCTATGCTGTAGATACAGCTTTCAAATGTCTTATTTTCCCCGACGCATGGCAGGGTACACTTATTAGGTACTGTATGCCTGTTAATTTTTGTATTCATTTTTGTATGCAGCATAAACGCAGAGAGGTTCGTCGTTCGTTTAGTCGTTCCAGAGGTAATCAAACAATTTACGGCTGGAATACTGTGAAATTGGAAAAACTTTTCTATTATATAAAAAACCAAAACGTGAGCTGACAAGACATACTTTTTAAATTAAGTGTTAAATTAGAAAGAAACGCTAATTTCTCCGTAAAAATCATGAGATGCGTTAAATGCACCGTTGCTGATAACATAATTATCAACTTGAATAAATACACGCTCATGTGTAAGGGTTATGTACGGTACATATTATATGGTAACACTACAAATGAAACTAGTTTTACTTGTAATTTTATTTTAAGCAAAGCGCATGTTGTATTCTGCAACGTACATTTAATTGGCCAACATCAATTGGATTTTTGACCAAAAAAGAGACAACAGCGTATATGACTGCAAGCAGATAAATATGTTCAGCAACGCACAATTAATTTAAGTGTCAGTCAGCAAATATCTTCGATGATTGGGGATCTAAGTAAGAATTTCATTCTGCTGGTGGACCATTTCAGCTTTTGTTTCACCCATCAAGCAGAATAAAAACAATCTTTACCGATCGCTTTTACCTGTACATTACATTTCAGTTTACGAAAATTGGATTTGAATTGCCTCCCGTTAATTTTCTGTGTTTAATTCAACCACCTTTTATTTTAGCAAACAATGGCACCATTGAAAGCTGTGGTGCTCCTATTTCTTCAGACAAGCTTCTTGAATTACTATGCATTTTTCTCTTTTGTCTTGTGTGCGTTTTTAAAATTCTTATTTTTGGATGCCCTACCCTGATTTTTCAACTCTCTTCTGCTACCACACTCAACTCAACGGAATTCTGTTCTCCGTCTTGAGTCTTGAAAAAGAAATCTCTTGGTGGTGGTGCTTTAGCTCTATTAAACTCACACCTCTATACAGTATACATGCTTCAACTCCACACATTAACTGATAAGTAGAATGAAATACTCATTTTTAGCTTGTTCTGATGTGTAGTACCTCTTTCTGTAAGTTAGTAGCCAAGCAAGAATTATAAGGAAAAATACACTATATTTTTGTGAGTTTCTCTGCTGTATTTATTATTATAATGATGATTGTGCTGTTATTTCATTGTTAGCAATCTCATTACTTAAAATAGATAGCTGGCAGGAATTTACCGTACACAAAGCAGCTAATTTTTCCTTCAGTTTCAATCAAGTCAATCTACCGACAAGTCATTCTCGTTTTAAAAAGTAAAAAAGTAGCCGTAGCAAAGTGAAACAACACGCTTTTAAAGCTTCTTTTCAACACACATCTAACTGCACGTCCTCAGATTTTCTTCTTTTTTTCCCTTCAAGTTGCAGTTACGAGCATCCAACAGCTTTGACTTGTTGACTTCGATAAACATTTATATATGCAGTTGAAGTACAACTCTGTACTTGATTAAATGGTAATATTTAGGTGAACAACTAATAAGACGCACTACTGGGCAAACATCATTATTTTCAAATGCATTTTCCTGCTGCATTTCCACTGTACTTAGCTTGTGTTGGGTGCATCGTTTACAGTAAAGTAGGTATACAACGATAAAAAAAACTTCTTAATAATATGATATAAACTATAAAAAATGTATTTTTTTACATCTTGACTCATCGCATTTCCATTATTGTTAATACACAGAAGAGATGATAAAGAGGAAGAAGGAGAGAAAGAGATTTCATTTTGAGGACATGACAAAAGGACGCTTTTTGATAGCAATTAGATGACTATGGAAAAAATTCTCTTGACAAGTCCAGACAAAACAAGACAATGGCTAGGAAAAAAAGAGAAAAATAGAGATAGGGTGATGTTCAAGTGTTGTCTGCGTGTTGCTTCACAAATGGTAACTGTTACTTCACGTTTTCGTTAATGTGCCTTTTTATACGCATTGTTATTAAATATGACTGATGTTGATCAGATGCTGACTAGTTTAGGCCACATTGTTACAGATCGGATTCTCTTCTCTGTGTATAATAATACTACTCATCTTTTTTTTGTTCACACAACTGCTGCTGATAGAGGGAAAACATCTATTGCTACACAAATGCAGTTGCATATCGAAACTAGACGGTCATGTAATTTTTTTAAATACATTTTACATTCATAACAGTATACAGGAAATACCCGGGTACATTGTGTATGCAACGAGCCAACTACAATATAATACTTATGCACAAAAATCTGCGTATGTGATGTAGTTAGCTTTTTTTTGAACTGCTTGATGACAATGGTCCCTGCTCTAATTTCCTCTTTCCAAAGAATCTTTTTGTGATGTAAATAGCAATTAGATTTTTTTCTAAGATATCTTTGAGAGATACAAGTCAGAGTCATTGATTGAGAGTGGAAATATCTTAAAGGAAAATGGAAAATGTGGGGGAGCACCACTACTGTGTGTACTGATGTAAATTAAAATTACATGATCGGCTGATTACATGTGGCAACCCATCTTGTTGATAATGACGAAGCAATAATTCACGATGGCATTGTAGCATCGTATCTATTTATGCCGTGGCCGGTTTTTACCAACTAAACAATAACAGTTGTACATTGTACACAGAACAGAAAGTGTAATAATATAAGCTTATAAATAAGCTACAATAGGTATATAGTATACTCTGTTCTGTGTATATTGCACACGACGATACATTTTACAGATGCTCAAATTCCATAATTACACTTACGCATCATGTAACTTTGTATTGCTAGAGGTAAAGACAGCATCATTCTTGGAGCATGTAGTAATCTGAAAGGATGTTGCTATTTGCTACGAACCCTATAGCCTAGATATAATGATTACAACTCTCTTGATTGCCCTTGTAAAAAATTATTGTTCTCTTTTTTAGATCATTATCAGGGCAAAGATATGTAATAATGAAAATGAACATGAATTCAATCTCACCATAGATGCTCCTACTGGTGTTACACTACACGGAATTACCTCAGTAAGGAGTCCATTTACTTGGCAGAGAGAATGAGAGACGAGAGAGAGAGAAAGCGACTCACTCTGCGCGAGTACCAAGGTGGTTTTTAATTATTTGCAATGGGAATTCAGTTGCAATGAGTTAGGTTTAGAAATTAGGAATGTACCGTTCACGTTGCAAATAAAACTTTCTTTTACCTGTTTCAGGTCATTATGTGATTTCTTGAAACGACAAGGAAAGTTTATTGAAAGAAATTGTGAATTGAGATTGTAAATCTTTAATATAAATATATTCATAGTTCTGCTTGTTAGCTGATAAATTTTTTCTACTGTAATATCGTTATTTCCTTCAATTACACCGTCAAGGAAAGTTGACGTCGAAGGTCGTTAAACCCATTCAAGCCATTTACTAAGCTTTCTAATGATGAATTTCAAATCTTTCCAATGCGTGCGTATTTTTTTCAGTGTGGAGTTGTCCGAAAGCAAAATTTTACACTCATCCAATAAATGATAAATAAAAGCTATGTAAATGCACAAGTATGTGCTCACTGTTAGCATTTTTGTAAAGGTCACATTAGTACACATCAGGATACCTAAATACTACCTTGTATTTAGTATCCTGAGTACACATGGCGTGTCGTTTCAATCTGTTTGAATCGGACTTACGTCAGGTCACATTTAATCACTGAATATTTAAAGAACGCCGTTTTTGAGTTTACTGATGGATAGTAAATTTAAGAATCAATGAAATTCTCTGGATTTTGTTATCATGAATCAAAAAATAACTATAGGTAAACGAACTTGTTTCTTTGTTTGTTGTAGTAGTTGTAACTGTAACTCATCGCTCAGATTACTATTTGACATTGCTATATCACCATTCTGTTCCAGGGGAAAGGAAACATAATCACTTGAGATGATAGAGATAGTGAGATTGTCGGACTGTTTATGCACGTTCAACGCACAAAGTACAAACGAAGTGGGAAAATGAAAATTGAAATCAAATATATGCAATACGACTGGAAATATGTTTTCTCGCTTTGAAATGCGTTTCTTCCTCACTGTGACTCGCAACAGGTGTTGGACAAAGGTGTCATTGAAAGACACTAGACATCCAAAAAGGCAACAGTTACTCTTTCAAAATTCACAGTATTATATGCCGTGATGTTAAATTCCCGTCCGAAAGAAAAAGTGTCCCTCTGTACTACCATAATACTCGTAATAATATACAAAATGCCAAACCTGTGAACGGTTTTTCCTCTCTTCCCTTCTGGGTTCAACTATTTACTTGGTTTACTCAACTAGTCAGTCAGTCAAGGATGATTTCCTGATCTTTATCTCTACCCACTCGCTCTCACTCTAGAGAAACACTTAAAATGTTCCCTACTGAAGTGTGAGAACATGCGTTAGATCGCCTGCATTTTACACTACTTTACTACCACCAGACAATCTATCACCAGGTAAAAAGGCTTACCGCTCGACATGTCCTGGTGTTAGCGATGTGATCATTCTTGAATGCATGACCACACCAAAATATTCTCAAGAAAAAAGTCCTTCCCAACCGGAATACTGCACATTAATGGATGTTTACACTTGCATACATACATGAATAATATGGCAGACTGGTTAGACAGTGAGCAAATTTTTAAGATTTTTCCTTTAAAGATTACAAGAATGTTTAGCCATACAATTGACCGGATCATATGTGGTCAGGCGAGCATGTACTGCACTGACGTGCGTGGGTTGGTAGAAAAGATGCGTGTGTGTAAATACATGTGGATTATACGTTTATCACCAGTAAAACGAATGAAAGTGAATCCCTCGGATAACCTCCAAAAAACTTTTTTATGTGATCTTATCAACATTTACATTACTACGCAGTGTGGATCACATTCATAAACAAGCATGTGGTAGATATACAGATATACAGATATATATCTGTATGTGTTTTAATATTTTATCGTATCAGTCGTATCAAAGACGGTCAGCGTGATCACGGCTTTTTATCGTTATAAGCTGACCGGAGAACTATAGACAAAAAAAGCCGACCTTTTTCCCTTTTATTTCCCTCATTCAAAAAATTCTAAAGCAATGTTTATACATCTGAATTACATATTATTATGCTGCACAGTGATATCCCATTATGTTATTTAAGAAAAGAAGAAATCATATTTTTCAGCTGAGAATATTATTGCCGGTAATAACAACTAATGGCTTTATGGGTTCTTGTTCTCAGATGTTATTTGTGTGCACTCTTGTTTCCTAAATTCACGATTTTTCAAGTTTTTTTTTCTCTTTCTTTCTCGACGGTACGTGGTAGTAACTTGTCGTAAATGCTGCCGAACACATGTATTAGTTTAATGGGCTTTGTTGCCTTAAATGTTGTTTTACGTTCTCTAGCCCATGGCTCATCTCCAGTCACATTTGAGAGGATTGCATTTTACATCATCATCACTGCGATAAAATGACGGGTGTAGGCATATCCACTTATTATTCACTTATCCAGCCCAGTTGAATGTTGTAGTTCAAGAAAACGAGTGAATGGAATTTTAGGAATTCCTTTCTTCAGAAAAAAAAACTATGCGTGCGTACTTGTTTCGTTTAAGTGGCCAGAAAACAGGCAGTGTTTCACCACAACTATCCTGTACACATGTATGTACAAGCTTACATCAATATGGTACTTTTCTTTATGATGTACTTTTTAAAACTGTCTACCTCTCAAGGATGCAGTGTAGCGTAATATGTACATAATAATATATGCATACGACGTGTTTCCTCTTTCTCCAGCAACGCCGAGAGTCAAATTTTCTTATTCCATGCAAGTACGTAGTTTTACACTTAAGATCACCTCTTTAACAAACGCATCTATACAAACTTTGGACTTGCACCGACTAATGCGTTGTCCGTAAATTTTCTGTTTTTGGTAGACAAACTGGCTCCTTCCCACACACCGCATTGTTGATTTTTGTCACTGCATTATTTGTTGTAGAATTCGAATGGAATACCAACAACAACATTATAAGTAATGAATTTTTCAGTTCCTGTGGTGTTGCTACATTTTTTTCAGTTTCAGGCTAGTACTTCATGGTCTCTTAAAGATTTGCATTCCCACGATTGCTTGCGAGAAGGATAAAGTACATATATAACGTCTCTGAGAGAGACGTATTTTTGACTTAAAGAAATAACGACGATGTGTGTACTCCATTTGAAAAAGATAAATACAACATGTAACAATCATTCTTTCATTCCAAACTTACAGTCGGAATGATAAAAACGAAAATACTCTTAACAACTTGTAACTTATTTAGCTCATTCATTTCATCCCAATCCATTGTCACTGTGACGTGCAACACAAAACTGGTGTGTATACATTTATAACACACAATGTCATAGACAACACAAGTTGACTACTTTATTAGTATACACACATCTGAAAGAGGTTAATTTCCCCTGATCTTTATCCTTATATGTAAAAAAATGAAGCAATACAATAAATAAGTAGTCAGTCGGTAGATGCCGAAAACTGACAAAGTTAATAAACATAATAAAACTGTTTGACAAGTTAATTATATATTTCATCTGGTTGGTTATTATCCTTTTGATGTGTAAATCCTTTGCGGCGACTTTGTTGGCAGACATTGCTGAAAATGAGCAAGGCGTTTAATTGTATCACAGTAAACATAATAAAGTTATCACGATCATAACATGAACGTCCTCCCCCACACATTCCTGTCCTTATCGAGAGAGAAACGAAGACGCAAAAGTTTTTTTCTCTGTAAAAAACAGTCATATCATTCAACGTAAAAGTAAAAGGTATTACTCTAATTAACGACATTCCGTCTTTTTTACTACCATTTTCCCTAATTGTGCGCATTCAACCGCCTACTAATTTCATTTCATGGCATACGACGTAACTTGTACATAATTAAACCAGGGACGATATAGTTTTCCGTGAAAAGGGGAGTAAAATAACCTCCCTTTACTCTACTCTGCACACAGTAGCCAGCTAAAATATATTTGGACGGGGAATGCAATGCACTAGAAAGCTTCATATTGGGGGTGAAATATGAAGATCTTAAATAATACATACAGCCTGTACTTTTCTTGGCGTGCACGCAATACTGAAAAAAGTAAAAGATGTGAGCTGTGCGTAGAGATGAAGAGAGGAAAGGAGTGTTCTGAGTTTGCCAGCGAGAACAAGAGATACTGTCTACATATTGTAATCCTCATAGCGTATCCTTTCCATTGTTCAAGTGAATTATTTTTCTCAGGATGAACAACAACAAGAAGTATGATCATGATCAGCATCAACATCGTCATCGTCGTCGCCGACTTTCCTTACTCGTTTGGCTGCGCCTACACACAGAGAATGGAGTTGAAACGTTAGTGGAGTGAGTAGAAAAAAGGAGCTGATCTAAGTTGCGATGCGAGCGAGTTGAATAATGGGAAGACACTTGACCACTTAGGAACGCCTATTGTGTTCCAAAAACACATGTTGTTTTGTTCCAACTCTCATCATTCGCTCACACAAAAGGATGCCTATAATACAATAAATGTATCAGAGAGATAGATGCCAGAGATTTTTAGTCGTTTGTACTAGTACATTCACACAGCCTGAGCAACCACGTCACAGCATATTATCTACATAATATACGGCATTGTTTTCATTCCGGCATCTTTCTGTACACAAAACACAAACTCGTCTCCTCCGAAATGAAATGTGGCTTAGCATCATCATCCATTTCTGCGTGTGCAACCCCGAAGCGTCTACTAGATGCTTCTTTTCTTATGTCGCGCTCAAAGAATTTATGCATTTTTATCGTACCCTGTAGTTAAGTGTATTGACGGGTTTATTTATGCTTCCCGTAATCATTCCGGTTCATTGTTACCATGTGTGTGTGCAATGCGCGGTAATAATGGTCGGCAAACTTGCAAAAATATGTATTTTCCATTGTTGAAAAATTCAGGATGAAGAGGTTTTTTTGATCATTTTTTCTTATAATTCAAGTCGAAAAATGACTTCTAAAAATTATTATTATTGCTATTATCATGGTCTTGAATAATTTTCTTGTTCTCCTTTCACAAGAGCGGCTACTACTCTTGAGAGAGTAAAGAACCATATTTCAATGAAAAGTCATTCATATGTATTTGCCTTTTGCACTTTTCTGCCTCTGTTGAATGAATTGTAGTAATTCCTTCAAGAATAATGAGTAAATAAGAGGGAATAAAAGGCGGCAAAGCTCATTATTATTTGTTAAGGTAAAACTTAAATGTATGTGTGCACTTGTGCACTATATTGTATAGGTAGATGCGTATATAACAGCAACAACTAGCCAGCATACATAAGGTAAGTTATTACGATTGTTCCATTGTTGCCGTTTGAAAACTTCATGACGTGTACTTGAATTATATATTATTTTGTACTCTTCAACAATCATTATGGCGGATCTGATAGTGCCAAATATGCCAAAAGTTTCCTTCATCATCATAATTTACGTGTGAAGATATTTTTTATTCAACTTTTTTTTTTCAAGTCAAGCATTTTCCACTTGATGATGAAGTGCTTGCCGTATAAGTTTTTGTCGGCAAAATGAATCTTGGTGTATCTTACAAAGGTTTTTGATTCGTTTAATGATAACTGGTAATGATAAAACTTAGGGACATTTCATGTGTATTGCGTATTTAGCCCAGGTTCCTTATGATTCATGATACATGCTACTACAAAAAAATACCTTTGCTAAAGTAGTTCAGGTTGCTGACTTATTTAAAATCCACTAAGACTGAAGTTGTGTTCATGTTCTTTATATCGTTTTCGTAAATTATGCAAGTCGAATAAATTGTCGTACCGGTTGAAAATGTGAGAAAAAATTTCTATGCTCTTACTACAGTTTTTTTTGGTGAAGTGTACTTGACTCTTAATCAAGATTCAAAGCTCGAGTGAAGAACACCCTGTTAGTTACGTTTCGACCCTGTTTGTGTGTGCGTATTTTTACTACCACTACTAGCGACCGAACCACTTGAGTTGGCACAAGTATTTTTCACGCTGCGAAGTTTTGACAACTTCTCACCAATGCAGTTTCACAAGTGAGTTAGCTCAGTACCAGTGCTCGTGAATATTAGTAGGGGAGATGATTAAGAAGGTATGTCAACGATTTTGGCATGTTGATATGCATATATGTACGTAGGTTTGTGCTTGCCTGGTGGTGGTGCTAACTTATACTGGCGGTGGTTTGGTGGTGGGTTGGAGTGACGACCGTGTGAAAATGTCATGAGGATGTTGTTACCTGGTTGGTGATGAAAAATTATCGTGTTCATTATGAATTAAAGCAAATGGGCTTGGCTCCATCATCCTTGTGGTTGTCTATCGTAGTGCAACTATACAACTGCTGACTAAGTGAGTGAGAGAGCCCTAGCCCTTGTCCTGTTCAACTATCCCGACTGCAACCAAATTCTTCAACAAAGTTTGATTTTTCTGAATCCATGAAATGCGTCATCAGCTACAGTTGAGCATGCACTGGTTGAGAAATACGAAGATATGAAATTTCAAAAGTGGGTTTGTCCTGCTTAAAAAGTGGTTTTAAATATGAAAAAGTACCATATCCATATCAGTGCTTCACGGGCCACCGGTGGCCGGTGGCCACTATTGTGGGCCACCAGCCCTCCGGCCAC